>JAKOGI010000500.1:422500-560660 GCA_029747015.1 Carnegiea gigantea
TGGGAAGGATGCCTTAGGGAAGTTTGATCCTAGGAGTGATGAGGCAATATTTCTCGGTTATTCCTCACATAGTAAGGCATACAAAGTGTTTAACAAAAGAACCTTGTGTGTTGAGGAAAGTGTGCATGTGCTTTTTGATGAATCTAACTCGTTGAGCAAGAATGATGCACAGGAGGAAGGATTTGAATTAGGTCTTGTTCGAAAAGAAGTGTTACACCAAGATGAACAAGGTAAGAACACCATGGAGAAAATGGGTCCTGAAGCTGTTCCTCAGAACGGCAGGCAAGGTGAGGACCAAATAGGGGGAAGCAACGTTGAACCCTGTTTGGGATAACACCAGTCCAGTTCCTCAGGAACAGGCCTGCAAACAGGTGCAGGAACAGGCTCAGGAGCTGTTTCTGAACCTGATTCTTCAAGTATCCAAGCCAGAGTAGAAAGTGTGTTTGTGGATCCCCTAACTCCACAACCTTGGAAGCATCATCGTTCACACCCCCTTGATCAAATCTTGTCTGATATAAATACTGGGGTGCAAACGAGACCTAAGCTTAAGAATTTTTGTGCTTTCTATGCATTTCTCTCTAACATTGAGCCAAAGAATGTCAATGAAGCTCTTGCAGATGCAGATTAGGTCACAGCAATGCAAGAAGAGCTTCACCAATTTGAAAGGAACAAGGTATGGCACCTTGTACCCCAGCCTGCAGATAGAAAAATCATTGGAACCAAGTGGGTGTTTCGGAACAAGCTGGACGAGTCCAGAACAGTCACTAGGAATAAGGCACGGCTCGTGGTTCAAGGCTACAATCAGGAAGAAGGGATCGATTATGAAGAAACCTTCGCACCTGTTGCTAGGATTGAGGCTATTCGTATCCTAATAGCCTTTGCAGCTCATATGGAGATCAAGCTATATCAAATGGATGTCAAAAGTGCATTCCTAAACGGATACCTTAAAGAAGAGGTGTATGTCAAACAACCCCCTGGTTTTGAAAACAGTGAATTTCCAAACCATGTTTTTCAACTTGACAAAGCTCTTTATGGTCTAAAACAAGCTCCTAGAGCTTGGTATGAACGATTGTCAAGCTTTTTACTTGAAAATGATTTTAGAAGAGGCAAGGTAGATAATACCTTGTTTCTAAAATCTAAGGGGGAACATCTGTTGATTGTCCAAGTATATGTTGATGACATCATATTTGGGGCAACTCATCATGATTTATGCAATGAATTTTCAAAAATGATGAGGAGTGAGTTTGAAATGAGCATGATGGGTGAGCTTAACTTCTTCTTAGGCTTACAGATCAAGCAAACTTCAAACGGCACCATGATCCATCAACAAAAGTATATTAAGGAACTACTTAAGCATTTTAGAATGGAATCGGCCAAGCCCATTGATACTCCCATTTCGCCTTCTACCCGGTTCGTAATGGATGATGTGTTGAATTCCAAGAGTACACAACCACAAGAGGGGGGTGAATTGTGGTGTTCGATTTTCGCCTAATAACTGACAAACAACCGTAGCACTTGATTGCAGAGATTGTTTGTAAATCATAAACAACCTTACGCCTTGTTTGTAGCGGTTGTTCTCAATTGATTCAGTAGCGAAATTCAAAGTAATAAATGCGGAAATAAAGCACACACAATTTTTACGTGGAAAACACCTCTAGCCCAACTGAGGTGTGAAAAACCACGACCTACCTCGTGTAGGATTTAACCACTTCACTAACGGGCTGAGCACGTTACAAAAGTAACACTCCTTGTTACAACTTGTAACCCACGTAACCTTCTTCCCTAAGACAGGCTACACCACGTCCAATCTCACCAGATAGGACACGTCCAAAGTCCACACGACTGAGGACACACTCACTCACTTTCTGTTCTGAGAACAGGGGTACAAAACACCTTACTGGGGTGCTTCTGACTTAAGCAGATGTAAGGTACAATGAAGTCCTATTATGCCAATAAATTGAAAGCTCAGTTAAGCACAATCTTCTCACGGTTTTTCTCTTTGAATTTCAGCTCTAAAAATCTCTTACTTCTTTGTAAAAACCGGGTTGTTAAATGGGAGAGAGAATTTCAATATTTAAACGCACAACCCAACGGCTATTATTTCAAAAGATAGGAAAAAATCCTCTATTTTTAGTCGCTTAGAAGATTCATCAAAGATTTCCAACGGCTAAGAGAGAAGAGAAGATTTTCTTAAAATATCTTGGCTGAGTAGTCTAGTCTTGAAAAGGATAAAATCTTGATTTATCCCAAATTCAATCAAGACCTAAAAATAAGGGATAAGAATCTTTTCAAGAGAAATCTTTAGCAAAAACGGTTTTGTAATTTTTTTTTAAATTCAAAACGAACCTTTTTAGATCTGGCAGCCAACCGAAGTAAATTTCCAGATAAGACTGATGTAGCTGCTGCAGTTTTTGAGAACACCCTAGGCACCCTGTTTGCAGGGTTGTTTGGTAATGGTGTCCCAAAGCAACTTTTCGAAAACCGTTTTCAAGAAGTGCTAAAAATGATACTTTCAAGATTGGCATATTAACAAGAGTCTAAATAAATAAAACCTATATACCCAAGACTTCTTGTTTTGAACCAGTCAACTTGTCCAAGATTTGTAGAGCTGCTGTGAACACCAAGGCCACCTTGTTTGCTGGGGTTGTTCTTTGCATTGCTAGAGTTCAGGAACATGCCTTACAATCAACTGTCGAGAGGGTGTTCTTGACTTAATATAGAATCACCAAGTAAAACCTGTTTTGAAGACTTGTTCTCACATATAGCAAACCAGTTAATACAATAAAGATCACAAACACCAGTTAGGCCTGTTTGGAGATCGTGTTTGGAGCAACATTACTTGGACAAAGTTTTAAACTTGGATTTGTTATCATCAAAACTAAATATATTCAACAAATTCCCCCTTTTTGATAATGACAAACCAAGTGACCATATTGACAAAATTAAAAAGCTTAACAACGATTAATGCTGATAGGGATCCTCTAGGTGCTAGGTCATAGATCATATGGTCTTATTCGTATGGTCTTATTCCCCTTTTGGCATCATTAAAAAGCATAAACAACAGTATGAATGCAAGAAAAGAAATATAGAGCATAAGGTGCAAGAAGCATCATGAAAGAGATATTGCATTAAAAACAGTACAATGCCAAAAACGAAGAGGGGAGGAGGAAACAAGAGAACAGCCTAGAGAATCAGGGTGCAGGGGGTGGTCTCGTTTGCAGAGGAGGAATGCTGGGGGCAAGAGTGGAGAGAAGGACAAGCAATTCCTCATGGCGTTTGGCGGAGAGGGCTTGCTCCTCAGCAAGAGCAGCCTTGACAGCTGAGAGCTCATCCTTGAGGCGAGCATTGTCCTCAAGAACAGCCTCAAGTTTGAAGGAAGGTTGCCCAGAAACAGGTGGTCGAGGTGGTCGACGACCCTGTTTGGAGACTGATCCTTCGCCAACCTCATAGCCACACCCGAGCAGAGTGTCAATCCCAATCTCATCAACGACTTGGGCCGCCACTCGCCGTGTGAGCACTATCCCAAGGTGCTCAAACACCCTTGTCAGCAGAAACCCATATCCAAGATCATGGGCCCGGGTGGTGTTCGCAATTCGCCCTATGTGGCGAATCATGATTGCAGGGAGGTTAATTGGTTCCTCCCGATCCAGTAAATCCACTAGGCATTGATCGAGGGCATCAGCTGAGTTTCGCCCTTGACCTCGTGGAATTATGTTCTTGATAGTGAACATAAACAATAGTTGGTGCAGGGAGGTCATTTCACCCTTCTTAACAGAGAGGGGTGTTCTCAGGCCCTGTTTTTGACTGAGGCGTTGGGACACCTCTAGGAGCCTGGCTGTTTCTAGGGCTGTCTTGTCTTCCCTCACATACACGTCAAAGCCTTGTGAGGGTACTCCCAAAATTTTTCTAAGTGTGGGCGCATCAGCCTGAATGCGTTGCCCATTCACAAAACTAGTCACCACCCTTCGGTGACACTGCAGTTGGCGTAAAACTCAGCCAACTCAGGCACAGAACACCCCAACTGGGTGTTTGTAAACAAGTCAAGCCAGCCTTGGGCCCGCAACTTATTCAGGAACACCCCCAGACCCTGTTCCTCGAAAAAGCTTACATTCACTACCTTCCCCCTGATGATATTGCGCTTAAGCAACTGCGCATGTTTGTCCGACATAGGAAAGGGAGTGAACTGCTTTGGGCGATTGGGGGCAGGAACAGAGGTGGTAGCTTCAGGTAGGGGAGCTGTTCTGGACTTTCGCTTGAGGGGTGTTTTTGCAGGAGAGGGCTTCACAGCAGGTTTAATGGTTGATTTTGGAGGGGCTTATTCTTTAGAGGACTCGGAGAACACCGGTGTCCCCTGTTTGAAGGAGGTGTTCTCAGAGTCAGAACTCGAGAACCCTTCGGTAGAAGAGGAGGAAATCTCCTCGATGACAGGAGCAGAGGGTTTGGAGATACGAGGAGAAGATTGAAAAGCTAGTCTCGCAGATTTGCGAGAAGGCTTGGAGGATTGTGGAGAAGAGGGAGTTTGAGAGGGCTGAGACCTTGGTTGTGGTCTTGTTTGTGGCGTTCGGCTACGCCTGGCCACTATTTTCACCCTTTTCCTTTTCTCTCTAGTTTGAGCGACCGGAGTGGGGGTTTCAGCTTCAGGGAGAGAATCCTTCTCCAAACTCTCCTCTGATGTCTCATTCGACTTCCCTTGGAAATCGACATCCAGAACCTCCACAAACATACCTTCGACAGAGGCAGCCCCTGTTTCTGGCGCTGTTTCAGGAAACAACCCAGAAGAATAGGGCTCAAAATTAAACCCTTCAGGGGTTTCCAAGATTTGATCTTGAGACCCCGATAGTGTACCCTCTGACTCGACGTTAATGGGACAAGCAATTGTCCCTACAAGAAACACCAATTTCCTTCCACATTCGAAGGGAATATCAACCATCCCCATTCCCACTGAGTGTAGGGACAAGCTTTTCAGGAATTTGAAAGGCTTGTACAGGATTGGGCGAGGGGGAGCAGGGATTGAGGACGCAAGAACGAGGTCGTTTGATTGAGAGGAGTTGTTGAGAGCCATTGTTGCTAGAGGAGAGAGATTAGGGTTTAAGGCTTTGCAGGTTTCTCAGGTTTTGCAGTACTGAGAACAGGGCATATAAAAAGAGAGAGAGAGAGAGAGCACCCAAAATCTTTAGAAGATTTCTTGGTTTGCAACGGGTGTGAGAATTAAAAGCTTGTGCCTTGGGAAGGAAAAACACATCGAGCAACCAAGGGGCGTACCTGTTCTCTTCGTTATGCCTGTTCTTTGCCGTCTGATCTTGATTGGACTTAATGGTATTAAGGCGGCTTCAGTACATCCCCTTATGCTGCACTAAGTGGATAAGTAAAGACAAAATGCACGCAATTCGAGTGTATGCAATAACATCCGTTGTTAATAAGATTTGCAAACAGGGGGAGAGAATAGGGTGTAAAGGTTGATCTTACCAAACCCAGTTCATGTTCTGGAAACAGGTAACTCAGGGTGTTCTCACCAACCCTAGTTCCAGTCTATTTCTCTCAAATTGATCTCTAGCTAGTGCCTTAGTGAATATATCAGCAATTTGATTTTTCGTTGTGCAAAAGTTCATAGAGATTAAACACTTTTCAACATTATCTCTCAAGAAATGAGGTCGAATGTCAATATGCTTTGTTCTTTTATGTTGACATGGATTTTTGGCAATGTTAATTGCACTTGTGTTATCACAAAAAATAGGAATGCATCCAATGTCAACACAAAAGTCCTTAAGCTGTTGTCTTATCCACAACAGTTGAGCACAACATGAAGCTGCTGCAACATATTCAGCTTCTGCTGTGGACATGGCAACTGAATGTTGCTTCTTGGTAGCGAAGATACCAAACAAGGTCCAAGAAAGTGAGCCATACCTGAGGTACTCTTTCTATCAACTAGGAATCCAACATAGTAAGCGTCAGCATATCCAACAAGATCAAAATTGCAACTTTTAGGATACCATAAAGCTAAATTGGGTGTATGTTTCAAATACCTTAGTATCCGTTTAACAGCCTTAAGATGAGTTTCCTTAGGATTAGACTGAAAACGGGCACATAAACCAACACTAAAAACAATATCAGGTCTACTAGCGGTTAGGTATAAGAGTGACCCAATCATACCCCTATAGAGTTTCTCCTCAACTGAGGGACTCCCATCATCCATAACCAACTTGGTTGAAGGAGAAATAGGAGTGTCTATGGGTTTGGCCAACTCCATCCCAAAACGCTTAAGTAGCTCCTTGAATATACTTTTGTTGATGGATCATGGTGCCGTTTGGAGTTTGCTTGATTTGTAAGCCTAAGAAAAAGTTAAGCTCACCCATCATGCTCATCTCAAACTCACTCCTCATCATATTTGAAAATTCATTGCATAAATCATGATGAGTTGCACCAAATATAATGTCATCAACATATATTTGGACAATCAATAAATGTTCCCCCTTAGATTTTAGAAACAAGGTATTGTCTACCTTGCCTCTTCTAAAATCATTTTCAATTAAAAAACTTGACAACCGTTCGTACCAAGCTCTAAGAGCTTGTTTTAGGCCATAAAGAGCTTTGTCAAGTTTGAAAACATGGTTAGGAAATTCACTGTTGTCAAACCTAGGGGGTTCTTTGACATACACCTCTTCTTTAAGGTATCCGTTGAGGAATGCACTTTTCACGTCCATTTGATATAGCTTGATTTCCATATAAGCTGCAAAGGCTATTAAGATTCGAATAGCCTCAATTCTAGCAACTGGTGCAAAGGTTTCTTCATAATCGATCCCTTCTTCTTGATTATACCCTTGAACAACCAGCCGTGCCTTGTTCCTAGTGACTGTTCCTGACTCATCTAGTTTGTTTCGGAACACCCACTTGGTTCCAATGATTGTTCTCTCTGCAGGTTTAGGTACAAGGTGCCATACTTTGTTTCTTTCAAATTGATGGAGCTCTTCTTGCATTGCCGTGACCCAATCTGAATCTGCAAGAGCTTCATTCACACTTTTTGGCTCAATGTTAGAAAGAAAAGCATAGAAAGCACAAAAATTCTTAAGTTTAGATCTAGTTTGCACTCCAGTATTAATATCTGACAAGATTTGATCAAGAGGATGCGAACTATGGTGCTTCCATGGTCTTGGATTAAGTGGATCCACAGACACATGCTCTGTTCTAACTGAAATGTGTGCAGGATCAGGCTCAAGAACACCTCCTGAACCTGTTTCTGCACCTGTTTGTGAGCCTATTCCTGAAGAACATGGTTCCGAACAGGGTTCAACGGTGTTACCCCCTGTTTGTTCACCTTGCCTGCTGTTCTGAGAAACACCCTCAGGAGTTGTTTTCTCCATGATGTTCTTACCTCGTTTATCTTGGAGCAACACTTCTTTTCGAACAAGACCTAATTCAAGTTCATCTTCCTGTGCATCATTCTCACTCAACAAGTTAGATTCATTAAAAAGCACATGCACACTTTCCTCAACACACAAGGTCCTTTTGTTAAAGACTTTGTATGCCTTGCTGTGAGAAGAATAGCCAAGAAATATTGCCTCATCACTCCTAGGGTCAAACTTTCCTAAGACATCCTTCCCATTATTATGCACAAAACACCTACAACCAAATGTTCTTAGGTGCGTAATATTGGGTTTTCTGCCCTTGAAAAGTTCATAAGGAGTTTTGTTCAAAATGGGTCTGATCATGCATCTATTTATAATGTAACATGAGGTGTTCAATGCTTCTGCCCAGAAATACCTAGGAAGACCACTAGCAATAAGCATTGTTCTGGTCATGTCTTCCAGGGTGCGATTTTTGCGCTCAACCACCCCATTTTGTTGGGGTGTTCTTGGAGCTGAGAAGTTATGATCAACACCATGTTCATTACAATAGTTGATAAAACTTGCATTTTCAAACTCAGTTCCATGATCAGATCTCAAGCTAATTAAGGAGTGTCCTACTCTCTTTTCAACCTTTTTGAGAAAGGCAATAAAATTCTCAAAGGTTTCATCTTTGGATGCCAAAAACAAGGTCCAAGTAAATCGAGAGTAATCATCCACTACAACAAGCACATACTTTTTCCCACCTCTACTAGTTATCCTCATGGGACCACACAAATCAATGTGTAATAATTCTAGAGGTCGGGTAGTGCTTACACATTTTTTCGATTTAAAAGAAGATCTGACTTGTTTGCCTTTTGCACAAGCTTCACATACCTTGTCATCATTAAATTTGATGGAAGGTAGTCCAATAACCAGGTCTTTTGAAACAAGTTTGTTTAAAAGAGTAAGGCTTGCATGACCTAGTCTCTTGTGCCAGAGCATTATGTCATCATTCACAGCACTCAAACAAGTCAGGTTGTTTTGGGGAAGAGTGGAAATACATACTTTGTAAACATTTTTGTGTCGCTTCCCCTTTAACACAACATCTCCTGTTTTGGCATTGACAACCAAGCAATGTGTTCGTGAGAACACCACTAGGTTGTTCTTGTCACACAGTTGGGACACACTTAGTAAATTATGCTTTAAACCATTAACTAAGTGCACATTATCAATTGAGTGGGAGAGAGTTTTACCAATGCTACCTACACCGACAATTGTCCCAGACTTGCCGTTGCCAAAAGCCACGCTCCCACTGGTTGAAGCTGCAAGTGAGAGAAAGTTTGATTTTTCTCCAGTCATATGCCGCGAACACCCACTATCAACATACCACAGCTGCCTGTTTTCAAGGTTGTTTTCTAATATGTTTGACAGGGTGTTTCTTACCCTGTTTGCTGGGCTGTTTGTGGGGTTGTTCTCTCTCACTTCAGCCTGCAAAACAAATCACAGGTTAGTTTTGGGAACCCAGATCCACTTGGGTCCCATTCTTTTAGACAAGTAAAGCTCATCTTTTTTAATCCAGATTTGTTTCATATACCTTTCATTTTTTTCAATGACATACATTCTCAAAGGACATGAATATCGATAGTGACCAGTTTTACCACAATGAAAGCAAACAATGTTTTCAGGTAATCCCACATACTTTCTATGAATTGGGTAAACTGTTCGTTTAGGCTTATATCCAAGTCCCTTTTTGTTTCGACTGTGGTGAGTGTTTAACCAATCAAGGGCTTGTGAGGACTTGTTCCAGCGCTTGGTTGTGATAAGCTCGGTTTCCAGTTTCTCTATATTAGCATGCAAACCCTTGTTCTCCCTGAGCAAGGACTCAACCATTCCTTCCACCTCAAAGAGTTTTTCCTCCATTCGAGAATGATCTTCTTCTTTTATAAAGAGGTTTTCTTTGAGCGTATTAATATTTTCATGTAAGCCCAGTTTTTCATTTTTAAGGATCTCATTTTCTAGTTCTAGGTCTCGGACATCTCGTTTCAATTCAGCACAAGTATCCATCAAGGTATACAAAAGTTCTTCGAGAGTTGCTTTATTGAGACCACGTACCTTGTTCTTGAGATCAGTAAGACTGTTTGTTGATTCATCATCTGAATCCGTGTCACTTTGTGCCATGAGAGCTACAGCATCTTCCTCAGTTTCAGACTCACCTTCATCCTCAGAGGAATCTCCCCAGGCAGCAAGCATAGCCTTCGAGAATCGTCTCCCAGAACTGCTTGCAGCTTGTTTTCTACCTTGTTTCCTGGGGTGTTCTTGCTCTTGCTCTTCTCGAAGTAGTGGACAGTTCTTCACAATGTGATCCGGTTTGCCACACTTGAAACACCCTGTGAATGTTCTCGGGGGGTGTTTCTGGACTTACTGAAGTCTTTTCTTTTGCTGTTTTCTTTGACCTTTTTAAAGAATTTCTTCATCTTCAAGGCCATATCTTCATCTTCAAGGTCAGAGTCAGTGTCCTCATGTGCTTTCAAGGCAAGCCCACGATCCTTCTTTTGCTCTTCTCTTTGTTGTGAGTTCTTTCGGAGTTCATAGGTCTGGAGATTACCAATCAACTCGTCGAGGGTGATCTTGTTCATGTCTTTAGCCTCTTGGATGGCTGTTACTTTGGCCTCCCACGTACGAGGTAAAATTCTGAGGATTTTCCTCACCAACTCTTCAGTGGTGAAAGATCTTCCCAGGGATTTTAACTCGTTCGTGATGTGGGTAAACCGTGTATACATATCCATCACAGCCTCACGATCACCCATATCAAACAACTCATATTGTCGCATAAGTAGCTCAATTCTAGATTGTTTAACCTGACTCGTACCTTCATGAGCAACTTGCAGGGCGTTCCAGATAGCTTGGGCTGATTCACACTCAGAGATGCGAGTGTATTCATCGGGTCCTAGGCCAAAATATAGAAGCTTTTTGGCCTTGGCATTTTTCTCCATCTTTTTGTAGTCCTCGGCATCAAACTCATGAGGTTCTTTGGGAGCTGTTTTTCCTTCAGGAAGGGTTTTTATGGGAACAAAAGGCCCATTCTTGATGAGCATCCATAACTCATAGTCTTCGGCTTGTATATAGTTTTCCATCATATTCTTCCACCAACTATAGTGTTGGCCATTGAAGTAAGGAGGGCGAGTAATGGATTGTCCTTCAAGAATTCCTTGTGGAGTAGTCATCTTCAGAATCTCTCAAGGTGTTAGCCCTTTTGAGAGAACCTGCTCTGATACCACTTGTTGAATTCCAAGAGTACACAACCACAAGAGGGGGGTGAATTGTGGTGTTCGATTTTCGCCTAATAACTGACAAACAACTGTAGCACTTGATTGCAGAGATTGTTTGTAAATCACAAACAACCTTATGCCTTGTTTGTAGCGGTTGTTCTCAATTGATTCAGTAGCGAAATTCAAAGTAATAAATGCGGAAATAAAGCACACACAATTTTTACGTGGAAAACACCTCTAGCCCAACTGAGGTGTGAAAAACCACGACCTACCTCGTGTAGGATTTAACCACTTCACTAACGGGCTGAAAACGTTACAAAAGTAACACTCCTTGTTACAACTTGTAACCCACGTAACCTTCTTCCCTAAGACAGGTTACACCACGTCCAATCTCACCAGATAGGACACGTCCAAAGTCCACACGACTGAGGACACACTCACTCACTTTCTATTCTGAGAACAGGGTACAAAACACCTTACTGGGGTGCTTCTGACTTAAGCAGATATAAGGTACAATGAAGTCCTATTATGCCAATAAATTGAAAGCTCAGTTAAGCACAATCTTCTCACGGTTTTTCTCTTTGAATTTCAGCTCTAAAAATCTCTTACTTCTTTGTAAAAACCGGGTTGTTAAATGGGAGAGAGAATTTCAATATTTAAACGCACAACCCAACGGCTATTATTTCAAAAGATAGGAAAAAATCCTCTATTTTTAGTCGCTTAGAAGATTCATCAAAGATTTCCAACGGCTAAGAGAGAAGAGAAGATTTTCTTAAAATATCTTGGCCGAGTAGTCTAGTCTTGAAAAGGATAAAATCTTGATTTATCCCAAATTCAATCAAGACCTAAAAATAAGGGATAAGAATCTTTTCAAGAGAAATCTTTAGCAAAAACGGTTTTGCAATTTTTTTTTAAATTCAAAACGAACCTTTTTAGATCTGGCAGCCAACCGAAGTAAATTTCCAGATAAGACTGATGTAGCTGCTGCAGTTTTTGAGAACACCCTAAGCACCCTGTTTGCAGGGTTGTTTGGTAATGGTGTCCCAAAGCAACTTTTCGAAAACCGTTTTCAAGAAGTGCTAAAAATGATACTTTCAAGATTGGCATATTAACAAGAGTCTAAATAAATAAAACCTATATACCCAAGACTTCTTGTTTTGAACCAGTCAACTTGTCCAAGATTTGTTGAGCTGCTGTGAACACCAAGGCCACCTTGTTTGCTGGGGTTGTTCTTTGCATTGCTAGAGTTCAGGAACATGCCTTACAATCAACTGTCGAGAGGGTGTTCTTGACTTAATATAGAATCACCAAGTAAAACCTGTTTTGAAGACTTGTTCTCACATGTAGCAAACCAGTTAATACAATAAAGATCATAAACACCAGTTAGGCCTGTTTGGAGATCGTGTTTAGAGCAACATTACTTGGACAAAGTTTTACACTTGGATTTGTTATCATCAAAACTAAATATACTCAACATGATGGGAGTCCCTCAGTTGAGGAGAAACTCTATAGGGTCATGATAGGGTCATTCTTATACCTTACCGCTAGTAGGCCCGACATTGTTTTCAGTGTTGGTTTATGTGCCCGTTTTCAGTCTAATCCTAAAGAAACTCACCTTAACGCTGTTAAACAGATAATAAGGTATTTAAAACATACACCTGATTTAGCTCTATGGTATCCTAGAGGTTGCAATTTTGATCTTGTTGGATATGCTGATGCTGACTATGCAGGCTTTCTGGTTGATAGAAAAAGCACCACAGGTATGGCTCATTTCCTTGGACCTTGTTTGGTATCTTGAGCAACCAAGAAACAACATTCAGTTGCCATGTCCATAGCAGAAGCTGAATATGTTGCAGCTGCTCCATGTTGTGCTCAATTACTATGGATAAGACAACAACTCAAAGACTTTTGTGTTGACACTGGATGCATACCTATTTTTTATGATAACACAAGTGCAATTAATATTGCCAAAAATCCGTGTCAACATAAAAGAACTAAACATATTGACATACGTCATCATTTCTTAAGAGACAATGTTGAAAAAGGGTTGATCTCAATGAATTTTTGTGCCACAGAAAACCAAATTGCTGATATATTCACCAAGGCGCTAAGTAGAGATCAATTTGAGAAAAATAGACTTGAACTAGGTTTGATTGAAACAACCTAAGTACCCTGTTCTCTCCCCCTATTTGTAACTTCCATAGGTTGAAGGTACAATGTGTTTAATAAAAATTGTTTGCAATCAATTCTGTGCTATTTTAGTATATGTGCATTATTTGCAGCTGCTGGCATTCGTTTAAATTTAATATGATTGCCTTTATCATCTTGTTACCGTTGAATCTCCTCCAAGATCAAGCAGCAAGAACAGGTACGCTCCTTGATTGTTAGTATGTGAAACAAGTTGTGTCTAGCCTTTAAATTTTCCTCCTTCCCGAGGCATGCGCGGGCGGCTAGTAATGATCTACCCGTTGTAACGGGTAAATCTTTAAAGATTTGGCATGCTCTCTCTCTTTAAATCTCCAAATCTTTGCCTCTCTCTCTCTCTCTCGAATACCCGGCAATTTCCTTTCACTCAAACCCTAATCTCTCTCAAATTCTTGCTCAAATGGCTTCCTTCAACGGCTCTGGAAGTTCTGGTTCAAAATCTCAGGGTAGTAGGACACCCGCACCAGCCTCACGAACAGGTCCTGCCACTGTTGCCTTCTCGCCATTTTTAATGGCGATTCTAGAAGGTAAACCTTCCACT
Source organism: Carnegiea gigantea (assembly GCA_029747015.1). Classification (NCBI taxonomy): domain Eukaryota; kingdom Viridiplantae; phylum Streptophyta; class Magnoliopsida; order Caryophyllales; family Cactaceae; genus Carnegiea; species Carnegiea gigantea. The sequence goes on from JAKOGI010000500.1 coordinate 435,838, forward strand.
CCTCCTCGCCCAATCAGCTTCAAACCTTTTGGATTTTTGAAGAGTGTCGACCTGAAATCAGTGGGCTTGGGTTTGAAAGATATTCCCTACCATTTTGGTTGGGAATTGGTGGTGTTTGAGGGATCGACTGTTTGTCCCCTCACTGAAAAGAACTTTGCTTCAACTGGGGAAATTGGTGGCAATCGTGGGTCCCAAGATAAAGCCTTTGAGTCCCACGTTGGTTTCCTTGATTTCTCTGAGCCCTGTTCTTTCGGGCTGTTTCCTGAAAAAGAAACAGTACCCGAAACAGGGTCTGAGTCCTATGAGGAGGTGTTTAAGGACGATTTGGGAGTTGGTCTTCAAGGAGACTCGGCTGAGCAGTCTCTTGAGGTAGGGGGAAGTAGTGGCATGGACATCCCTCCTGCAGCAACCGAATCAGTGACTCCGGTTCCTCAATCCGGAGAGAAGAGAAAAAGGGTCAAAACAGTGGCTAGGCGTAGCAGAACGCCTAGATCAAGGCCACAACCAAGGCCTCAAACCTCAAAAACCTCAGCCCTCTCTCCTCCAAAAACTTCCCAACCAACCCGCAAATCTACCCGAATTGCTTTTCAGTCTACTCCGCGTACCACAAAATCAACTACTCCGGTAATAGAGGAAATTTCCTCTTCCTCTGAGGATTCTTCAGATTCCTCTGCTACTGAGAACACCCTCTTTGAACAGGGGACCCCGGTGTTCTCCGAGTCCTCAGAAGAACAAACTCAATCTCCTCCTCCTCCTTCCAAGAAAACCTCCACTCTCCCCCCTCGCAAAAGAAAGACCTCTACTGCTCCAGTCTCAAAATCAGCTAAACCCGAGACTGCTTCTTCTGTTCCTCCCCCCAAAAGAGCAAAAAAGTCTACTGCCTCTCCTGTTTCTACCAAGATTGTGCATCTGCTTAAGCGCAATGTAGTTAGGGGGAAGATAGTGAGAGTTCAATTTTTCGAGGAACAGGGGTTGGGGGTGTTCCTACAGAAGCTGCGTGCCCAGAACTGGCTGGACCTCTTCACGAACACCCAGCTGGGGTGTTCTGTACCAGAATTGGCTGAGTTCTATGCCAATTGTGCTGTCACCGAAGGGGTGGTGACAAGTAAAATTGGTGATACACAGGTGCAATTTGATGCACAAACTCTGGGTACGATTTTGGGTGTTCCCTCACTTGGCTTTGATGTGTATGTGAGGGAGGATAAGTCTGTCCTAGGGACAGCCAGGCTGCTGGAGCTTTCACAGCGGTTGAGTCAAAACCAGGGCCTGCAAACACCCACATCCGTGAAGAAGGGTGAGATGACCTCTCTGCACCAACTGCTCTTTATGTTTGTCATAAAGAACATCATCCCAAGAGGTCAAGGTAGAAACCAGGCTGATGCTCTTGATCAGTGCCTGGTGGATCTTTTGGATAGGGAGGAACCCATCAACCTTCCTGTTCTTATGATCCGCCATATTGGGCGTATTGCAAACACCACCCGGGACATGATCTTGGGTATGGTTTTCTACTGACGAGGGTTTTTGAGCACTTTGGGATAGAGCTCAAAAGGAGGGTGGCTGCTCAAGTGATTGATGAGATAGGGAGTGACACCCTCATGGGGTGTGGATAAACTCTGGCTGAGGGCTCGGTCTCCAAACAGGGGAGCCGAACACCCAGACCTCCTGTTTCTGGGAGGTCATCAGTCAAAGTTGAGGCTGTTTTAGAGGATAACTCCCACCTCAAGGATGAGCTCACAGCCGTCAAGGCTGCCCTGGAAGAAGAGAAGGCGCTATCTGCCAAGCGTCATGAAGATCTCCTTGCCCTTCTTTCCTCCCTCGCTACCAAACTCCCTCCTCCGCAGCCATAATCAACCCTTGTAACCTGTTCTCATCGGGTGTTTCCTAGAGTTCTCTTCCCCGTCTCTTTCCGTGTTTCCTTTTTTTTTGTATTGCACCTTCCGGACTTTCAATGACATATCTGGTTCTATTATATCTTGCTTATCTCTTGCTATGTCTTATGTGATTCACTTGCAAACACCATGTTCTGACTGTTGTTTGTACCTTTTTAATGATGCCAAAAGGGGGAAGATAAGTGGACCTAGGTTGAGTTGAACGGTTGGTTGAGTTGAACGGTTGAGTCATTAGCCTTTATACTTACATATGTTTTTTGACTGACCTAGCACCTGTGTGGATATATATCAGCACTCAAGGCACGTATGAAAATAAAATCTTTTTCTTGTCAATATGGTCACTTGGTTTGTCATCATCAAAAAGGGAGAAATTGTTGAACTAACTGTATAAAGTTTTGATGATAACAAATCCAAGTGTAGCATACTTGCTTGAGTAATGTTGTTCCAAACAAGCTCTCCAAACAGGTCCTACACAGTTGTTTGTATTGATCCTACTTACCTGTTCTGTCTACTAAATGTTGAGAACAAGTTTTAAGAACAGGTTCCAAGCTTCAGTGACACAAAGATCAGCACACAACAAATCTCGACAACAGCTGACTAAGTCTTAAAGACCAAGTTCCTACATTCAGCGATACAAGATCACCCGAGTAATCAAGGTGACCAAGGTGTTTGGAGTTGCACATCCATCCTCGACAAGATGACTAATTCTTACAACAAGAAGTCTCGATTTGATTTAGGTTTTATCTTTTAGATTCTTGTTAATATGCCAATCTTGAAAGTCTCCATCTAACACTTCTTGAAACGGTTTTCAAGATTTGCTTCAGAACACCATTTCCAAACAACCCTGCAAACAGGGTGCCTAGGGTGTTCCTGCAACTGCAGCGGCCACATCCGTTTTCCCTAAAAATTTCTTTTAGTTGGCTGGCTGTTCTAAGAATCCTTTTATGAAATCCTAGGTTGATTAGTTAAGTCCTAAAAAGATTATTATTTATTATATATATGTAGCAGATTGCAAAACCATTTTTGCTAGAGATTTTTTCAAAATCCGAAAAATCTTTATTCCTTATTTTTAGGCCATGATTGATTCAAATTTTGAAACCAAGATTTTTATCCTTTTTTGGGCTAAATTACACGGCTATATTAAGTGGCTAATCAGTTTTTATCCCGTGAGTATCAAATCCCTATATTTTAGGAGAATCTTATCTTCTTTGTTCCTAGCCGTTGGAAATCTGAAGAAATCTTCTAAGCTGCTAAAATCAGAAGATTTTTCTATCTTTTTTGAAGGAGTTAGCCGTTGGGTTTGCTTGCTTAAATAAGAAAATCTTTTCACTCCTTTCGGCAGAGATTCACAAGGGAAAGATCGGTTTCTTTCACAAACATATTGAGATTTCTGGAGCTACATTTCAAAAGAAAAAAACCGTGACAAGATTGTGCAAAAATTGAGCTTTCAAAACTATTGGCATACTAGGACTTCATTGTACGTTACATCTGCTTAAGTCAGAAGCACCCCAGTAAGGTGTTTTGTATCCTTGATCTCAGATCAAAAGTGAGTGATTGTGTCCTTAGTCGTGTGGACATCGGACGTGTCCAATCTAGAGAGATTTGGACGTGGTGTAACCTGTCTTAGAGAAGAAGGTTACGTGTGTTACAAGTTGTAACAAGGAGTGTTACTTTTGTAACGTGTTCAGCCCGTTAGTGAAGTGGTTAAATCCTACACGAGGTAAGTCGTGGTTTTTCACACCTCAGTTGGGCTAGAGGTGTTTTCCACGTAAAAATCGTGTGTGCTTTATTTCCGCTTTTACCTACTTGATTTTCACTTCTGAACCAATTGGGAACAGCCACTGCAAACAAGGCCCAAGACTGTTCGTCATTCAGGAACAGTCTCTGCAATCGGGGTCTAAGGCTGTTTGTCAGTAAATAGGCGAAAATCGGACACCACAATTCACCCCCCTCTTGTGGTCGTGTACTCTTAGAATTCAACAGGAAGCCAACGAGAAGTCATACCACAAGCTCTATATGTTTTACAGAAGGATCACAGAAAGGTGGTGTGTGAATGGATCCGTAAACTGAAATTCCTAGATGGTTATGCCTCGAACTTGAGTAGGTGTGTGGACGTGAGAAATGCTTCACTGCATAACCTGAAAAGCCATGATTGTCATGTTTTCATGCAGTGTTTGTTGCCTCTAGCTTTCAGAGATCTCTTACCCACCAATGTCTAGAATGTGCTAACTGAGCTTAGCTAGTTCTTTCGAGATTGTGTTCCTCCAAGTTGCATGTTGATGACATAGTCCGTTTGGAGAATAACATTGTAGAAATATTATGCAAGTCAGAATGAGTTTTTTCCCCTGCATTCTTCCATGTAATGGAGCATCTACCTATCCACTTACCTACTGAACTGAAACTTGGAGGCCCGGTTCAATATCGATGGATGTATGACTATGAAAGGTATGATATGGTTCATGGAAATCATTTCTCAAATTGCGTACACAAATGATATTTCAATTTATTGGATTACAGGTTTCTTCATCATTTAAAGGGAAAAGTAGGCAATAAAGCACATGTTGAGCCTTTAATTGGCTATGCGTACTTAATGGAAGAGATAACGAACTTCATTGCAAACTATTTTGATGATAGCGTTGATGTTAGGGCATGCGATTTGCCCAAAAGTGTGATGAATATTGACTAGGATAAATCTGATGCCAATCTTTCGGACATTTTCTCCTATAACATTGGATACGCCCCGAATGAGGGTAGTGTGCGGTTCTTAGATAATTTGGATCATCGATTGGTGCATGTATATTTCCATGGAGAATATGAACGGTATGTTTTTGTATTACATATGGAGGAAACCATATACACATTAAACACGACTACATGGTGTTCTCCTTATATTGTGTAGGATCTTTGAGGTCGAGATGGTCTGACAAAACCCTCGTGTTCGGGTCGAGGATGTGTGAGCGAAGTTTGAGGAAAGATTTTCAGAATGGTTCAAAGCATATGTATGTATTTCTACAATGTGTTTTCCTTATATTGCGGAAATATTTCTACAGTTTTATGATAATAACAACATATTTGATCATTTGTGGTTATGACGGCCATGTAGGTTTTGCACTCCAATGTCAACAACGATATCCTAAGAGCACTTGCATATGGCCCTAAAAGGCATATTCGTCATTGGGATCATTATTACGTCAATGTCCTCAACTTCTATACATATGAATATGGGAAAAGCAAGTCAACAGTGAATTACGGCGTGTGTGTGAAAGGAACAGATGGAAAGGAATATTATGGCATTCTCCAGGATGTAATTGAGTTGCACTATGCTGGGGATATTCATTCATATAAGACGATCTTGTTTAAGTGTGATTGTTATAACTACATTAATGGTGTTGTTGTCCATGATACATACAAATTGGTTGATGTCAATCACACGAACAGATATCCCAAGTATGACCCATTTGCCCTTGCAAGTCAAGTCATCCAAGTTTGCTTTATGTCTTATCCTATGAAAGACAACAGTAAAAAGGATTGGTGGGCAGTGTTGAAAATGAAACCAATGTCAATAATAGATGCCCCCGAAGAGGATACACCAACGACAACCCACCAAATTTAGGAGATATTGACATAGATGATGATGTGGATATCGTTCAAGAAGAGAAAATGACACAGATGACAATGTGGACGAGGAGGTTGACGCCATTGATGGTGGATATGGAGAGGATTGGCATGACGGGTTACTAGAAAAAGACGATGATAATGTTTATGAAGATCCTGATGACTACTTCACCAAGTCAATGTTTATGTAGTGCACGTTGATGACTAATTTATGCGCAGCTTGTGTTTTTATGTGTTGGAACTTATGTTGCATATTTTAAATGTGTGCAAACTTCTGTTGCAGTTTCTCCCTCTATTTGTTATGTTATTTGAGTAACATGTTTTCATATCGGAGTACGTATTGCTTAATGCTTAAATGTATTCATGTATTTTGTTGCCTTCATAGCACAATATACAACATTGCTAAGTGTATCATATTTAGTGTCATTTGGCATACAATCTTCTAATTTAAATGCATGCACTTATCTAACTGATTTTCCTAACATTGTGCAGGAGTAGGTACGCATGGATGGTTCGAGCAGATCCATTGCCTAGTACGACTCTCAGGAGATGCAACCTCTGGAGATTCCGTTGGAGGGCCCTAGCACCCTATTGACAAGGGTACGACTTGTGCCTAACACCGACATGTGGTAAGTGTCATTAACTTTAAAAATCCACGAACCCGAGACGTACTGTGTTTTCATCTAATTTATCGGCAATGCTCTATCGTAGGTTTGGTCATCGAGATGTCGCACGAGCCATCTCCGAGACCATTCGAACTTACTATAAGGACGCCTTCACGTGTTGGAGAGACGCCCCTGAGGATCACAAGCGGTTTTGGTGGAATTGTTTTAAGGTAAAGGTTTTAAGTTTTACAATATGGTACGTTGGTTGGTATACTACCATTGATTTAGGTACATCATACCAACATTGATTTAAGTTGCATAAGTATTGATGGATAAATTGATTTAGGTACATCATAAGCCTTAAGTGTCAATCATATCACTTAAATTCATCGAACATGTATGCGACATAAACAATGATCCTGTTTTCTTAATTTTTGGGATGTAAACCATAATGCTCTGGATGTGTGATCCGTTGAGATGTATACTTGGTGTACTCTGGGTGTGTGGCCCATTGAGCGTGCGAATGTCTGTTGTACTTTTATTTATGGCAGGGAAGTAATGTATGGCTTTAAGCCTAGGATATGGTCAATTTTTATACGAAACTCTGTCCGTTTCTTTCCAGAAATATATATATATATACAGAGACCCCCCCACACAGAGATACATATATACACACACAAAAACCCCCCTCCCACAGAGAGAGAGAGAGAGAGAGATATGAACGCTTAATGTATACTTGGTGGTGTGTGAATGTGAACTCCAATAATCCGGATGTGTGATCCATTGAGATGTATATTTGGTGTACTCTAGACGTGTTGCCCGTTGAGCATGCGAATGTCTTTTGTAGTTATATTTATTACTTTTACGATAATGTATGGCTTAAAGCCTAGGATATTGTCCATTTTTAGGCGGAACTTTGTCCATTTCTTTTCAGAAAAATAACTTGAGAATGTCTTTTGTCCTAATTTAAGTAGGAATTGAAGGCATCAAAATAACTGGAGAATCAATGAATAAGGAAGCTAAGAAATGAGAGAGAGGGGCAGAAAGTGAATGTTGATTTGAGGTTATGGAAATTAAACAAAAGAGGGTTTAATGAGGGCTGGTGGTAGCGACGGAGTTCTTATTTGAGGTGAGAATGATTTATTTATTTAGTTATTCTTAATTATAATCACGTATCTTTACATTACATTAAATATCTATGTCTTTGAAGCAATCTTTTAGCCAATAAGTGTCTTAATTATCTCTCCCTTTTTTTTGGTGTATCTGTGACAGAAAGGTCTATGTATGTAACTGGAATTAGAACTGACATATTATACGATAATCCGTGTGTTTTATCTTTATTATGTTTAAAACATGACCACTTATTATGAGTTTTGTTGTAAATTAACATGATCACTTATGACCACTTATGATTTTTATTACAAACTAAAACAATGCAATCAAATTTTGTTCTATTCTTTGAAATTTTACGTGAAGGAACGATTCACATGGGATTCCGAGCATGAGGCACTAGTCAAAAGAGAATGGCAACAAAAGGTGCATGTAAGGGTGACAGATATAGTGAACAAGGCCGAGAAGGATCCACCGGATAAGATCATTCCTTGGATAACGGATGATCTTCGCGCATCATTGAAGAACAAGAGGAAAATTGATGAGACATTCAAGAAGCGGTCTGAGTGGAATAGGAAGAACAAGACAGAGGGGCCGAAGGTTAAGATTGGGTACAGCCAGGGGTCAATATCAGCTACAATGTGAACCCAGAGACTGGTATGGAAATATAAACTACAGCACTGGAATTCGTGGTTTTTAACTTTGCAATGTTACTAATGTAGAGGTATATGTGTACATGATAGACGAAGCAATTGGAAAGAAGACCTTTGGCCGCTGAATTGTTTGCTGCCACTCATTCAAAGGTTGATGAGAATGGTCAGCGGATTTGGTGGGATACTCACGCATAGAGTGTTTATATAAGCACTATAGCAATACTTTGGTTTGAAGTTAGACGACCAAAATCTGTACACAAGCTTCTTTTTCGACTTTTCTTATTCATTCCGATGATGCAGGAAAAATCTGTGCAATTGAAAGCAGGAACTGATGTGTAAGTCGGTTCAGCAGCAGATGATCACCTGTTCTTTAAAGCTAGTGGTGGTTGGAGTGAGAAGGGCACTATATACGGATTTGGAAGAGAGGGTCCTGCCATGTTTGGGAGACCGACCACGTCTAGGCGTAGTCGCTGCAGTACTTCGTCGGCATATTCACTACAAGAAAATTGATTTTTTGTAGCAATTTTATTGTAGCAATTTTAAATTTGCTAGAATAATTTAAAAGTAGTAAAATAATTGTAGCATATCTAATATTGCCACAAAAAGTTGAGTGTGTTGTGGAAATTAGCCAAAATTACCACAAAAGACATTTATGTTTTTTAAAAAGGGGTTAGTTTTAGAGGGAAATTTTTATCTAGTGAAAAGAATTCCCTCCTTCGTTTTTCTTTAATTTGGATTATGAAAAATATTCAGATGAAACGAGAGAAAACCTGCAAATTAATTTAGTGACCCTCCCCCTAAAAGCCGCGCGAACACAGGAAACTCATGTCCCCAATCTTCCAGTTTCTCTCGCCTAGGTTTCGCCTTTCCTAATTATCACATTTTAGCTTCAGGGATTTTGCTTCTGAGGAGTTAGATCGGTGATTCGACATTGTTTTTCTGGTTCATTCATCGTTTTTCAAATAATTTGTGAGTTCTTTGTTTCCTATTGTCCGTTCATTCGTTCGTTCGTTCGTTCGTTCGTTGGATCGATGTTCGTTCGTTCCTATGTTTGGCTGTTTAACTTAATATGAGTTGGATCTTGTCAAATTGATCAATCGTTGGATCCTATATTTGGCTGTTTAACTGAATATTTGGTTGTTTTCTGTTCTTCGTTCATTCGTTCGTTCGTTCCTAGGATCTCGTTTAACTGAATATGAGTTGGATCTTGTCAAATTGATCAATCGACTTGCCGTTTCTTTATTAGATAAACTTGTAATTGGCGTTAATTATTTGCTTTATGCAATGGGTTATTTCTATGTATGAACTATTGATTAAATGAATTATACTGGTTTGTCCTACAATGTGTTGATCCTTAATTGTATGCTAGCCACTGGGGGCAGGAATTTTGAGAGTTTTTTTAGTCTATGACGCTTGTCTTTGTGCTACAGAAGGCCGAAGCATTTACTTCTTTATGTATTGGTGCTTATAAGAGGTCTATGATACATGGGATTGACATGCTGTGGATAAACAGTAGGTTCTTGTTTAAACAATCAAGTTATGTAATTAGGAAAAGTAAACAAGCATCAATATTTTGATAGATAATAATAATTGACTCTATATATGTATTAATCAAGTTTTATCTCATATAGACAAATTGAATCTAGCAACTCTTCTCAACATCTATGGTCTTGTTAGTGGTTGTGCTTGTTAGTTTCAAATTTGTTAGTGTCAAATTTTGTCATAGTAGGCCACCCTTGCTATACTTTTGAGAATTAGTGGTTGTGCTTGTTGCTTATTACGACCCTGGATTCAGCTCATAAAAAGGGAGAATCATTGATAACTGTAGCACCCCCAAATTCTATCATGAATGTAAATAATCAGAATGACATTCCATATACTTTTTCTTTAATTTAGTTTTGCATGGCTTGTGATTGTATAAAATGTGCTTTTCTGTAAAGGTTTGATGAATGAAACTAATATATGATTCTAAAATCCAATTCTTTGAATTTTAATTTTCAATGCATTAATTTTGTTTTATGTAGGTGAGTAATCATTTTATATCTTAAGGTACAAGATGAATAGAGATCGAGGTTAGATGAATTGGAAGACTTATAAATGTAGGTAAAAGGGAGAATATATCAAAGGGGTCAATGAATTTCTTGACTTTGCATTTGCTAATGTGGCTAAGGAGGGGAAAATTAGATGTCCTTGTGTTAATTGTGACAATTATAATCATCTAAATAGAAAGACAGTTTTGCTTCATTTGAGGAATGATGGAATCTCAAGAAACTACAATCCATGGGAATTTCATGGTGAAAATGTGGTGTTGAAGAGCATAGTTATGAAAGTGATGAGGATAATAATGATGCAGATGGGTCTATTGATCCAATAGAGCTAGGAGTCGCGGATGATATAGATGAGACTTTTGCCATGGTACATAACATGACAAATACTAGAGCTTTTAATATAATGGGTGAATTTGAAAGGTTAAGTGGTCCTAGCATTAGTGATTCACCTGAACTGCTTGCGAAATTTGGTAGGCTAATTAGAGATGCTGAGAAAGAGCTATTTCCTGATTGTGAGAAATTTTCCAAGTTGGAGTTTATGGTGCATCTTCTTCATATAAAATGCCTTTGTGGGTGGAGTGACAAATCACTCACAATGATACTTGAGCTTTTGAAAAAGGCATTTGATTTTGATGATACTTTTCCAAAGAATGCTTATGAAGCCAGAAAATACACTCGAGAGTTGGGATTGAGTTATGTGAAGATTGAGGCTTGTAAGAATGATTGTATACTTTATTGGAAAGAGTATGAATATACAGAAAAATGTCCTAAATGTGCTCATCTTAGGTGGAAGGATAAGAGGGAGGAGGGTGATGACAGTGATGACGAAAGTGAGAAAAAGGGAAAAGGGAGGAATATTCCCTATAAGGTATTACGTTATTTTCCTCTTACACCAAGATTACAGAGATTATTTATATCTGCCAAAACAGCATCCCGCATGCGATGGCACAAGGATAAATGTCCCGATGATGGGATTTTGAGACATCCAGCAGATGCAAAGGCTTGGAAGTCGTTTGATAAATCTTTTCCAAATTTTAGTACAGATGCTCGCAATGTGAGATTGGGTTTATGCAATGATGGCTTTACCCCATACGCAAACATAAACTCCACTCACAGCATTTGGCCTGTGTTTTTGGTTCCTTATAGCTTGCCACCTTGGATGTGTATGAAAAAGCCATACATAATGTTAAATATGATCATTCCTGGAAAAACTGCTCCAGGGACTGGTATTGATGTGTACTTATCAATCATTAATTGATGAGCTGAAATTGTTATGGAATGTTGACGTAAATACCTATGATGCTTTCAAAGATGAATATTTTACGTTGCATACTGCTTTGTTGTGGACAATCAATGATTTTCCTGCCTATGGTAATCTCTCTGGGTGGAGTGTTAAAGGACGTCTAGCTTGTCCTGTTTGTAATAAAGATACATGGTCGAGGTACTTGCCTCATTGGAACAAACAATGTTACATGGGTCATCGTAGGTTTTTGGAGCTTGATCATAAGTGGAGGCATGACAAGAAATCTTTTGACAACACGTCAGAAATGGATCCTCCTCCTAAGTATCTATCTGGAGAGGAAGTCGCCGATCAAATTGGCAAGTTTGAAAATATCAAGTTTAGGAAGGTTGATGGCAAGCGGAAGAGAACAAAACCAAAATTGATCTATAATTGGGAAAAGAAAAGTATCTTCTTTGAATTACCATATTGGAGCAAAAATTTGGCGTGTCATAATTTAGATGTTATGCATATTGAGAAGAATATTTATGAAAGCATATTGGGTATGGTTATGAATATACCAGGGAAAACAAAGGATAACTTGAAATTTCGCTTGAATTTGGTTGAAATGGGAATTAGAAAGAGCTTGCACCCTAAGAAGGTTGGTGACAAATATGAAATTCGAAATTTGTCGATTTTTAGTTGACTTAAAAGTGCCGGATGGATACTCATCGAACATAGGTCGATGTGTAAATGTTAATGAGGGGAAAATAATAGGGACATTAAAGAGTTATGATTGTCATATTTTTATGCAAGATTTACTAGCCCCAGCCTTTCGTGGGAAGTTAGACAAGGATGTGTATGATGCTCTGGTGGAGTTATCCTTATTCTTCAAGCAGTTATGCTCAAAGGCATTGAAGGTAGAGGTATTGGAGAGATTGGAGAAGAGCATTGCTATTACTCTTTGCAAATTACAGCGTGTCTTTATTCCCTCATTTTTTGACATTATGGTACACTTGACTGTCCATTTAGCTACTGAAGCTAAACTTGCTGGACCAGTTCAATATCGCTGGATGTACCCATTTGAAAGTGAAGATATTTTTATTTCTTTTGATTTTGATGAATGAAAATATCATTTGGTATTATATCGCTTATGCTTCACAACTCTTGGCTTGTGGTTAGGCTCATGCACACTTTAAAAGAGTTTGTGCATAATAAAGCTTATCCTGAAGGGTCAATCGCAGAAGCATATATTGCGGATGAGTGTCTAACCTTTTGTTCAAGGTATTTGCATAGAGCAAAGACTAGGTTTAATCGTCTTGAAAGGAATGAAGACGGGAGGGATAGCCAACATCAAGGACTATCAGTTTTCATGAAGTCGGGAAAGCCATTAAGTCAGGCAAATATCAAAGTCCTTTCCCATGCTGATTGGAATTGTGCTCACCTTTATGTGTTACGAAATTACGAGGAAGTACAACCTTTTATTGAGTAAGAAATGTATCGTACGAGTAGATATTCTAACTTTTTCTAATATTTGTTTTTAAAAATATTAATTGTGTTTTTGCATTTTAGGGAATATAAAAGTATTGATGCATCCTATAGATGCAATTTTAACTAATGGTTTGAAGATCGGGTAAGTAAATATGGTAATGGTACATCTACCTTACATAACTAATTAACCTGGGTGTTAACCTTTTGTTTTGTTTTTGGTTAGATTACCCAATTGTGGAAATAGTGTGATGAAAGAGCAAATTATGAACTATTGGTTTTGGCACAGTGTCCTATGAAAAGAGTCCTTTGTTATGATGGATATGTTGTAAATAGATGTCGATTTCATACAAAAGCACAAGCGAAAAATCTTAGCACCCAAAATTGTGGTGTTGTGGTGAAAGGTCATGTGCTCAGTGGAGAAGAAGAGTACTTCGGTATGTTACAAGAGGCTATTGAACTGGAGTATGATAGTAAACATAAAGTTGTTCTATTCAAGTGTGACTGGTTTGATGTATATACTGACAACATAGGAATCAAAAGAGAAGAATATGGCATTACTTCAGTCAATGTGAAACGTTTTCTGAAAACGAATGAGCCATTTGTTTTAGCTTCTCAAGTTGAGCAAGTATACTATGTCAGAGATCACAAACATCAAAATTGGCAAGTGGTTGTGAAAACAAATCCTTGTAATTTCTATGACATTCCTTCTGAAGATGAAGATGAAGAAGCTAACTCAATTGTGGACGGTGATAATACTGTTCAAGAAGCATATCTCCCACTAGCAAATGATGGAACAACTTCTTTTGTCAGGAATGATTTAAACCCAGATGTGGTCGATGCTACTATTGTGACACAAGAGCTGCAGTGGCATAACAAGAAGGGCAAAATGGCAGTTGTTGATGCTGGGAGTGAATCTGAGTCAAGTGATGAAGATAACATGTTACTGTTTGCTGATGAATTGGACAATGAGTTCAATTAAACTTATCATTAGTATTATTATTGAACCTTTCTTTGGTGACAAACGCATGTATAAGGAAAGACATGTCCAATCACTATTTTTGTATTTGTTTGGGTCACTTTTTGTATAGCCTAATTGTATTGTGATATTATCATTTAGTTGTCAGATTTTGGTAACACTAGCATTTCTTATCTATCCATTTAGTTGTCAGATATTTATCATTGCTTTACTAAGGTTAAGTGCAGTTATAGTTTTTTTTTTTTCCTGGTTCTTAGTTTTTTCTTACACTTTGCAATTGTATTGTGATTATAGGCAACCATGTATATCACTCTTGAGAACTTGCGAAATATGGCAAGACCAAAAAGGATCACAAGTGCACCCGGTGGCGTTTCCTGCAAGGATAACGTCAACGAGTATGAAATGCAATGGAAGGACAACGTCAATGAATATGAAAGGCAACGGGAGTTGAATGTTCAGCAAAACAATTGAAAAGTTCAGGAACTTGGAATACAAAGGACGACGCAAGCACCAAGAAGAGCCAAAGGAAGTATCCAACTATGTGGTGAGCAAAATTGTGGGGAAGACGATGGGTATCATCCGATAGACGATGAAAGAGTGCAGGTAGAATGCGATGATATTCCTTTTGACACTTAAAGAACTACTATGCATACAACTTCATTGGAAAGACAGGTTACTAGGATTAGATCAGGTAATTCAACAGTAAGGTTAGTAGAGACAAATCCTAGCTATTTGTATGATTTTAATAGTGTGTGCTCATTTTGCTATTCTCTATAAATTCTCTATATTAGGTGACATGAGTAGACCTGGAAGATCAAGTTTTGGATATGATAATCAAGTGATACTTTCTTCGGGTAAACTATTAAATATAGGTTACATATGATATGCTTATGCATTTATGAAATAAAATATTATTTGACCTTTGTAATTTTGTATGATAGGCGAAATAGTGCATGCTGAATTAAATGACCAAAGGAGCAATCAAGGTACCAATTTGCACATGCCTATATTAGAGAGCCAAGGGCCCAGGACAAGATCATCTTATTTACATAGGGAAAATGATTCAAATTACTCCCATGATAAAGGTGAGGAAGCAAACTCTCTTTCTTTCACGCACACCTATAGATTCCTAAATCTCATACATTTATATAATCTTGCAGTTTGAATTACAAATGTAGGTACATTTATGGACAAATTACAGATCACAACACTGAGGATGATACCCAAATTAACTCATCTAAGCATAAAAGTTTGTCATGTTTTTATCTGCAACAACATATACGGTCTTGTTTTCACTATATTTATGTTATTTGTATTCCAGCTCCCTCACCTAGACGTGGGAAAACAAAATGTCAAAAATAGAGAAGGAAAAGGGAGGCAGATCAAAGACCAGTGGATATTGAAATCCCACCAGAGCTTATGCATGTTGTCAGTTACAATAGCATTCAATTCATTAGTGAGGCTAGCTACTTAATGAAACAATGCATGCCATTGGATGTTGAGAAATGGGGTCATACACATGCAGATAAGAAAAGAAAATTCTTGATGAAGCTGAAGGTTTTCACCCTAAGCCTAACATTATCCATCGTTAACCCCCACCCCTTTTTTTCGTTATCAACATTTTCTACTATATATGTAGGATATGTTTAAATTGCCTGAAGGTTGTCATGTGGAAAGGGCAATTGAGCGACGTTGCAAGGTTTGGTATAGGAAATGACGCTATGACTTAAAGCAAAAAGCATACAATGATTATGCTACTGTTGCTCATAGGCATGCAAATCCACCCAAGGAAGTTGATCTAGAACAATGGAAATGGTTAGTCAATTATTGGGATAGTGAGAAGTTCAGGGTAAGTTGAATGCTCTAGTTTTTACTACCTCACAAATCATTGGATCATGTTGTATAATTGTTATCTGAACATATACCAACTATGATTGTTTACTTATTTTTTCTATTTTTGTTGGTAATCATAGCGCCGCAGTGAGATAAATACTAAAAGTCAGAAATCTCAGAAAATGTTAGCAAAAGTTGGGACCAAATCAATTGCTAGTACTCTCTACGAGATGGTAACTAATGTTCGTTGTTGTTTGATACTAGTACTATTGAATATTAATTGTGTTTGTAGCTTAACATACGACTTTTCTTACATGAATTCAGTTGCAGAAACCAATGGCTGTGTGTAACGATTCAAATGCAGAGTCTCAACTACAAATTGAAGAGGAAGAACCATATTATTTACAATTATGGAAGATTCAAAGAAAGAAGAAAGATGGGACCTGGTCAGATGAGCTAGTAGAGAAGGCGTACAAAGATCTTCAAGAATTACATCAAAAACAACTAGATGAGCATGGAGTGGACAACCTCACTCCCCAAGAGGCCTTTAGTCGTGTCCTAGAGCATCGCAAAGGATCACATCACCAAAGGGGCATGGGTTTAGGGGTGTTATCGTTTTCTACTTATCAAAAGAAGGTCATACCTGAAATTGATATCCAAGAGAGGATTGAAACTGAAGTTAATAGGTGAGTTGCTCAAATTCACGAGTCTTATGAAGTACGCCTTCGTGCTCTACAGGAAAGACTAGGTCCTTTAAATGCACAGGTTAGTATCAACAACATTGTAGACATTCTTATTTTTTTGGAAAGTAATCATTGTACTTTAAATATAACTAATTGAGTTGATCACCTTGGCCGATAGGTGCAATCAAGTGGATCATCCCAGCATCTTTCTTCTTCTTCCATGGAGCGTAGTCGTAGTGGACAAAATGAGAGGTATGTTTATTTCGACTCCCTCATTTGGAATATCATGATTCAATAGAATCAACAACTGATCAGTAGCCAAACAAAATTAGTTAAAATAAGCGGCAGAAAGAATTGCACAAGCAAATAAACATGTGAACGAAGGAAATGCAGCAGAAAAGCATGCTTTTTTTAGTAAAACACAACAAAGCTTACAAAGCTGATTCTCTGGTTTAGAATGTGTAGAATTGCTTGTGTAATGTAAGGCTTGTGTAACGGTAATAAATTGATGCTTGGTTTTAGGTTTACTCGTCCAATTAGTTGATTATGTGGTTGGGTCTTAAGAACTTCATTGAATGGTTTACTCCGGGCGTGTGGCCTGTAGAGTTGTGATCTCCAGCGTGTAGCCCTTGAGCTTGTTTGATGTTCGTTTGTATTTCTATTCAGTGCAGGGAATTTAATGTAAGGCTTTAAGCCTAGAAAATGGTCATTTTTTAGGGAAAACTCTGACCGTTTCGCCCCAGAAATTAAGAAAACACTAACACTCCTAGCCCTAGGTTGTCCATCCGTTTTCATATTTGCTTGGGAATCATATCAACGTACATTGTTATTTTTTACATGCAAATATGAACTGGTGCTAATGCTTATTTCTTTATTTACTTGGTCTTTCATACAGGCATCACATTCCAAGAATGATGTTGGACGATCATACGAGGTGAAGAGGACGAGATGGTGATGATGAAGTCCTCGTTTAATTTTTCTATTTGTTTTCTTAATTAGTTAGCACAATCTACGTTTATCGAATTTGAGTATTTATGGAATTTATCATTTCTTTATTTATTAGAAATTCTAAACAAAGTACACTTATAAAGAATAATGCTATGTGATTCCACTTCTGATATATGAAATGAATTTTCATTTTTTAGTTTTGTCTTCAGCTTACTTTATTTATTTTTATTTGTTAACTATGTTTATGTACAATACTTAACTTCATTACCAATTGCAAAAGTTAATTATATTGTTCTAGTACCAATTGCAATAGCCAATTATATCATAACATATATCCGTAAACTTTAAAATGAATTTCAAATACAGAAAATTGTACAATAGAACACTTATACAATTGTAGTGGCATAATGGGATTGCCACTAAATGTGTTCAAATTAGACACCAAAAGACCAATTTGTAGCTAACTACATTATCACAAATACCATATTTTTGTAGCAAATATATTTTTGTAACAATATTTGACTTGCTACAAAGTATGACCTATTGTAGCAATTTGATAGTTGTAGCATATTAAATTTTGCCACAAAAGCTTTATATTTAGTGGCAAACGACAATTTGCCACAACAACCTTTTGTAACGCAGTATCTGTGGCAACTTTATAGCATGTTTTTAAATTGCTACAAAAGGTTATTGTAGCAATATTTGAACATATTGTGGCAAACCAAATGCTACAAAAACTAGATTTTCTTGTAGTGATTCCTCCCCGACAGTTATCCAGCTCCAGGATCAATTACAAATGATGTGGAACTTAATGCTCGGTTTGATAGCTTCTCGGCGCTCCTTGGCCACCCCACCCATGCGGATAACTCTCAGGCGTTCTCATAGATTTAAGTATGTATGATTGTACCCTTTAGCTTAGTTGGATGCGTAATTGTAATTGCTTGAACACTTGAATATGGAACATTGGTCTCGGGACTTCAGGTATGGTAGATAACCATTCTGGGCGGTGTTGCGAAAATTGTTGGACACGGAACTGTTGTACGCGGTTGTTGTAGTTTTGGAATGCGAAACTGTGGAAATTTTTGTGTAATTTCGGATGCCAAATGTGTGGCACATACTTCGAGATATTGTATTTAGGGGCAAATGTGGCCTGAACATGTAAATAGCATGATGTGTAAAATGTAGGTGGTATGTTCAAATGGGTAGAATTATTGCAAAAAATATATGTAGGTTAGAGATCGAAATTGAAATTTCGGTCTCTATCTAAAACCGAAATTGAAATTTCGGTTTCTATCTAAGACCGAAATTGAAGTAGCGGTCTCCAATTTAGCTAACAAGGGGCATCGGTCTCTGGTTGAGACCAAAAAAAAAATCGGTCTCCAATAGAGACCGAGGTTAGCGGTCTCCACTAGAAACCGGCCCATTTTGGTCTCAGCTGGAGACCGGGCCAATTTGGTCTCCAATGGAGATCGGTCCGTCTTGGTTTCAAATAGAGACTGAGCAAATTTGGTCTCAAATGGAGACCGGGCAGTTTTGGTCTCAATCAAAGACCACAGTGTTTGGTCTCTAATTGAGACCAAATTTTTTGGTCTCCAACAGAGACCAATCTGGCCCATACTCCAATGGAAACCATAGCAGTTTAGTCTCAAAATTCGATCTTAGGTAGTGACCGATGTGTGCAATTCAGTCCCCAAATTTGAATTGCTACAAAGCTTCTGGAGACTGACACTTTTCGATTTCTGTTCGGTCTCCAAAATTAAATATATAGAGACCGAGTTTTCTATTTTGGAGACCGAATTGTTTTAGTCTCAAATGGACCGGCCTGTTGTAGTGACTTAGCTCGAGAAAGGTGGGTGACAAATTGAAGAATTTTTGAAAGTATAATAATATCAATATATCACCTTACCAACTTCATTGAAGAACTGTAAAGTTGTTAATAATAATAATAATAATAATAATAATAATAATAATAATAATAATATCAGTATATCAGTGTATCACCTTAATAAAAAATTATTGAAGAACTCGAATTACATTCGGATACGATCTAGAGATCAAACTCATCACGTTCGAACCTTATCCATCCAACATAGTCCTCAATTCCCTCTATCTTCTTCTCCTCAAACCATGAATTTGGGGAAGGTGATCATCTGCAGTGGAGGGGACTATAATCTTACAATACATCCATCCAAAGATAAAGATTTTAAACTGTTTGAGAATTTATCGTTTGTGGTAAAATAACTTTACTTTGATTGTAGAAAAATTTTCAAAAAATTCTCGACCGTTGAATAGATGGACTGCCAGCCCCCATATTGCAAATGATGTCAATCTCAAATCCAGAAGCTTCAATCCACACTTAATGCAATTACTTTGTGATATGAAATGCTCAGGATCATCAATCATGCTCCAATTCACAAATCAACCTCTAGGACTCTCTTAAACATCTTTTCGTACGTCCATCCTATCATTTCTTAAAATGTTACTTAAATTGTTAAGAGTAAGAAAAACACGTACACTTCTTAAAATCTAGTGCCAGATTTACTAGCTATTATGCCATTTTTGATTGAAATTCATTATGGAATTACTTTGAATTTACTTTGAATTATTAAGTGAAATTCTTTGTTCATACATGAACGAAGAATTTCACTTAATAATTCAAATTAATCCCATAATGAATTTCAATCACAAATGGCATAATAGTAAATCTGGCGCTAGATTTTGAATCTTTTTACAGTAGCTTATTATGTTCTTGATCTTCTTCCAAGACTCAAATATTGACTCTATATGATCCCGAATATTGCATACGACTACTTAATTAGCTGACTAAGCTTTATAAAACGAACTTACGTAATGTGCTGCAGAAAAATAATAGATTCAAGATGCAACCAGTTAAAACGATAACATCATATATTGTTCTCTTATACAAAAACGACCACGTTGGTTCAACACTAACGTCCAACAAAACACAGCACTTAGCCGTCGAGAAATTAAGGGACAATTAACAAGTTCGCAAGTTGAACCTCCTACGCCAAATTACCTTAATTACACATATATCCCACCATGCATGTCATACATTTATCCGACGTACGTACTTCAGAAGGGGAGGTGGTCAGGGCCAGCACCACCACGAGCACCACCAGAGACGGAGGTGGAGGGGCCGGAGGAGCTGCGCTGAGCATGGCAAAGC
The DNA here is from genome assembly GCA_029747015.1 of Carnegiea gigantea. Classification (NCBI taxonomy): domain Eukaryota; kingdom Viridiplantae; phylum Streptophyta; class Magnoliopsida; order Caryophyllales; family Cactaceae; genus Carnegiea; species Carnegiea gigantea. The sequence continues at coordinate 456,095 of JAKOGI010000500.1, forward strand.
TGGCGCAGTTTGGTGGGGACGTACCAGATGGAGAGACGCGGGTGGGAGTTGAAGATGGCATCAATGTCCCACCCTTGGAGGCGGCCTGCTATGGCCACCAGTGGTTCGTAACAGGCCTGCCTCCACGCCCCCACGTTCTCTCCCCTCTCCTTGAACGCCCTACGCAGGGCGTTCGATGTCTCCTCGTCTAGGCAGTGCAATGCGTAACAGTGCACGTAGTGCCTCATTTTGGGCTTGTTTATGTACGTTGCTCCTGCTCTCTTTGCATATCTGAACACCTGGTTTGTCACCTGTCATAACAGTTTCATTGTGTTCAATTTCAATGTTTTGTTAGAATTTAAAGGCCCATTCTTTATTGTCATCCGCAATAAATTCTTGCTGATTCTACAAGCAAGAACACTAGTTTTGCGTCAATGGACTGGGAATCCTATTTAGGTCCTACCAAGCTAGGCCTAATGTTAGTCATCAAGCCCCCCCCCCCCAAAAAGGGGAAAAAGAGGAGGAAAAGGAACTCCACTGTACAAATGGGGAAAAAATGCAAAAAATACTATCTAAAAAAAAGTAGGGTCGGAGGTAGGGGGAAATATACTGTGTTAAGTATACAATCAATAATGGTGGTTGGTTGCTTGCATGTGTTTCACGAAAGGTAGGTAAAAATTGATGTAGTTGCTATTTGTGCTGAAATATAGGAACAACACAATCAACATTAATAATTTGTCTTTGAGCAATACTCAATAGTAATGACATTGTTTTCGTTGTCAGTGTTGATGTTGAATAATTGTTCTCATTTTCAGTGACCATGCACATTATGTGCCAAACATGTATCAAGTTATGAACACTAATAAGTCTATATATTAGGTAAATAAATGAGAACAATTATATAGGTGCTCTAAGATCTAGTTCTTGTTAAATAGGTTGTTTGGTGATATTCGACGGATACTTTAAATAACTTAATTTGAACTTATGCTCAAGAGTAAGCCCCTGTTCTATTTCGCGTTTTTTAGGATTTAGCTAAGAGCTTATATTTTCTTACATCTCCTTACATCTTCTTACATCTCCCTTACATCTTCTTAGATCTCCCATACATCTCCTTACATGTTCATACATCTTCTTACATCTCATAGATTTTCTATAATATTCATTTATTTTAGTTGCAGAAGTATGTATATTTTTTTAATGATACTACCAATATACAAAATTTATAAATATCTTATAAACACAACATTTATATAAACATAAAACCATAATATAGCGATGTAAATTATATTTGCGTTTCGACATGAAACATATATTATTATAGATGATCATACATTTATTTATATTTAAAATTATTTACTCAAAGTAGGAATTTATTTAAAGAGTTGTATTCAATTTTATCAAAAAAGTTTATTTATTTTTTTTTTTGGTTATACTTTGCTTATTCGATCAAACTAATGCTCATATAAAAAATCTTGGACGAAATTTTATTCACCAAATTTATGGAGATTAATATATTTTATTGTTGTGTAATTAACTTAATTAATTGTTTGTTTTTAATAAGTGTATTATTTTAATATTATTATTTTTCATCTAAAATGTTCATTGTAAAATAAATTATACTATACAACTCTTCAACAATTCAACAACTCCTTGCATCCATCCTTACAGCTCCTTATATCTCCTTACAACTCCTTACATCTCCTTACAACTCCTTACATTTGTTTACAACTCTTTACAGCTTCTTACAGTTCCTTACATCTCCTTACATCTATCTATCTATCTAAAATGAGAAATAGAACAGGCCCTAAATACCCCTGAATTATGTAAAACTAAAACAAATATTCTTAACTCTATAGATTATTTTTCTTCTTATATTAGCTGATGATGTGGATGTTAGAATAAATGACATGGCTAATGTTTTTAATATTCATTGACATGTATTGATATGTAAATGATGTGTGTGGGATTGATTGATTTTGTGAACTACAAGGAGCTTAATTATTAGAACATTATGAGCTATAATCATTTCTTATTAGAATTTTGTTTTTATTTTTGTGGTAATTAAGAAAGCTTGTTTAATCACCAAGACAAACACTAAACCTACCCTGATGTAATGTTTCTCTCGGTCAATAGTACAGCCTTGCTTAATTATAATAAATAAAAATAAAAAAGAAAATAAAACTTTAACAAGAAATTATTATAATTTATAATAGGAATTATTTATTATAGCTCTTATTGAACTAGTTTTATTCAACATTTCTATGTAGACCATCAGAAGCCTAGCATATTAGTACACAGAATCTGTGCCTTTTAATTTATTTCGGTGAGAGGAAGATAATATGCAAGGATTGATTTTATTACATAAAATCAATAGATTTTTCTGGGTGAAAAATTTACATGGCTGCTAATAACACAATTATTTTTAGATAAGTATAAGACATGTACAAGCAATTAATTGGTTGCTTTTTTTTGGCTTCAAAAGAAACAAACACACACATATATATATATATATATATATATATATATATATATATATATATATATATATATATATATATATATATGTGTGTGTGTGTGTGTGTGTGTGTGTGTGTGTGTACACATACATACATACATACATATATATATACACACACACACACATGCATACATACACATGCATACATAGATATATATATATATATATATGTGTGTGTGTGTGTGCGCGCGCGCGCGCGCGTGTGTGTATATATATATAGCGATCCATGTAACTATTTTTCTTTTTTTGTTGAAAAAATATAGTTACTGATCAATCATGTACACATCCCTGTAGTGTGGCGCATCAAATTAAGTCAGTGTGGCGCATCAAATTAAGTCATATCTTTTTTTGGCATTCATGTTAGCAATTGAAAGCTAATATGATAGAAGGAGGAAAAATGTTCACCGCGTTCAAGGACACTGCCGTTCGTTTTAGAGTATAGAGGCATTTTCCACCCTCTAGTAAAAGTTCAGGAGTAATTTATTTATGGGATTCGACCTTTGACCAGTTATCTTATTTACCAATTGTTTTACAATGTTAAGTTTCATCATTTTAAGGTGCAGAATACTTTAGATTCTAATTGGGCCCAATTAGGGTTGGGACTTGGGAGAGTCTTGCTCTTACGCTTTCCTTCTAAGGTTCCACAGTAGATTACTTAGCTAATAGGATCCGTATGTATGTAAAATATCCTGTGTACTGGGGGCTAAAAACAAGGGGGGAAAAGTACTCCAAATGATTAGCATTCTTTTGAAACTTTGAAGTCGGAGACTTGATTAGGCTAAGTCCCTATTTGGATAACTTGTATTAGTGTTGGGCCAATTAATGATAATCAAGATTCAAATCAAAACTGAATGATTTAAATATGTACCTATTAGAACTGACTTTGTTTCAAGGCTTTTCTTGAAATGAAAGTTCCTTTTATGTTCAAGACAAGTTAATTAAAATAATTAAATATCATCTCGAACTGGATACAATCCAATTTAAATCTAAACAAAACATCATAAACCCGTAATGTTCTATTATTATAAAAATTTGAACAAGTAAAGTTCATATATTAATCCGAGTAGAAATAAAATTTCTCTTCTCTACATGCCCATAAAGTTTTGAAAAATCTAAATAAATAATTCGATTAAACACAAACTTAACAACCCATAACTAGACCTTGCAAAAACAAACCAAGATCCGAAACTGAAATCGAATGACCGGGCTCATACCCGACCCGACAATCGAAATAGGCTCACCCGAAATCCAAATTGACTCAAATTGAAGTATATCCAATCCGGAATTTTTTATAAAGTTGCTTATTTTTGCATGACAAGCGTATCGGATCAAGAATCGGTTCACTCGAAGTCGACCCGAGCCGAAATTCACCTGATTCAAACTGAATCCACCTGAAATGTTACTTAACCCGAAACACGATCCAACTCGTATTCGAACTTAACGATCCATTTAACATGTCTACTCATAATATATTTGTTGATCTAGATTATAAAAATATCCTAAAAGGCTGGAACGCAAAAGGAAGAAACAAAATAAAAAAAGAAAACAAGAAAAGCTATATGGCAAAGACCAAAGTGCTCAGTATAAAAATGGCCAATAGAGAACAGAATTCTTTATCTCGCGCGTAAAAAGAAGAGGGCAAGAACACAAAGAGAAGAGACAGATTGAGAGAAATGCCGCGATAAATCCGAACAGCAATAGAATTTCAAATGAATGCAGGGATAGGTCAGACTTAGACCTTAGGTAGCTACTAACTACGTACAGTTGTAACATCATTTCAACACGCCCTGTCTTTATGTTACAGTGCTCATAAATGACTCAATTGATTTCGATATTAGGTTGAATAAATTCGTATTGGAGTCTAATTTGGTTAATGACAAATCAAAGAATATTTAGTTTAATAAATTAATCTTATAAAAAATAAAATTTGTAGAAAATTTCAGACTATCTTTGAGTGAATTTATTTTTAATATAGGAGTAAATTAATATTGGTATTGGTCACTTAATTCTTATTTTAAATCTCAAATCAATTTTATGCAATCTCGTAAAGAATATAGATGTTCATTACGTCCTGTGAATTTCAATTAAAGTTAAGTAATGAGTCGATTTAGATTGACCTATTTAATAAATAAGTCAATTTAATATTAACTTTGAAAATAGTTTAAATTTATTCAAAATTAAAAAAAATATATTTTTTAACTAAATGATCAAATTATATCGATTTTAAAATATAAAATTTATATTTTTTTCAATAATCTCAAATAAAATTAGGATCATGCATCAAATCTTCCTTTGGACCCCAGCCTTGTTTTCCCCATGCCAATTCTCAGACAACCGGAGAATCTGCACTGAGCTGTCACCCTCGGATGGCGACACGTCGTCGTCTTCTTTCTTCACCCTCAAACACTGCTGAACTCTTTCTTTCTTTCTCCCATGCATAGCTGCAGTTGGAGTACAAACTGGGTCTGACTACTGACTCAGCACTCAGAACTCGGCCTTTTTCTTACATTGTCGTTTCACACTGTTTCTCTTAGTACCTCCCCTGACACAACACGTGTTGGTCTTGCATTCGTCTTTTCTCTTCACTCTTTGTACTCACCCCTCCAAATTTATTTCACATTTATTTTTTAATTTCGATATTTTCTACTTCGTACGTGTCATGTCTGTTTTCATTCGGATGACTTGTCCTCAAGGTAATAGTTAACTGGTCCTTTAGAAGTAGTTTATTGCCCTCAATTCAGGAGTGTTATTAAATTGTTGGTATACGCTCGCATATATGTGGTTTAACTATGGGCTATTTTTCTGTCTGTTTGCCTTGTTATGAGATACAAATTTTTTCATCAAAAAAGTCTCAAATAACTTATTACAAGACAGTCTTTCCAATAGTTTTTTTTTCTTTTTAATTTGAGACAGCGCAGTTAATAAACATATAATATACTTCTGAATAAGTTAATGTAAGATGATTTCATACAAAAGTTGCTGGTTACTTAATATTTCATGTGTAATAAGTACTTAATAAGATTACAACTTAGTATTTCGATTCAAAAGTATATTTCATCTGTTTTACTCAAAAAAAAGTCTTTGTTTATCAAATATGTCGTTTATGTTACATTGAGTAACATAGTTCTAGAGGATACTAAGAGGGTTTTATTTATTCTTTATATTGAATTTGCAATTGTGGCTCAATTAACCAAATAAGGTTTGTTCAACAACTTAACCAAATGCCTACATAATAAGGCATTGTTACTGCTAACAATAATTATATATGCAATCCGCATAAATTAGTTTTGTATAGAAAACTAATAAAATTAGCACTAAAATTATAATTTTTAGTATGCCATTACAATTATAAATACGTATATAAGATTTTAGATTTGATTTCTTTTCCTTACGGTAACTAAAGTCCTAATCAAATGTTAAAATTAAGAAACTAAGAGAGAGAAAGAGAAAGAGATTAACTTAATTAATTACATTAGTTTCTTAGCAATAGCCTAAACTTGAAACAAGAACTCAAATATTTGGTTTATGGATCGACATTTCCTTCGTAATTGACTGGTACTCAAATTCAGACTCGGCATTTTCTTACATTGTCATTTCACATGCTCTCTTAGACTCAGTACTCTCCCTGACGCAACACTTGTTGCCTTCTCCCTTGAATTTTCTCACCATTCCCCCCTCCCCCCTTCATTCCTCCTCCTTTTGTACCCGCCCTGATTTTTATTCCACATTATTTATCTCTCAATATTGTCTGCTCTATGTAGTGGTGAATGCCGACCGAAGTTCAGACTCGAGTCAAATTTAATTTGTACAAAACGCACAGATAATGTTTAAATTTGAATGAAATATTTTGTGTACTACTTAGATTTTTTGGACGATACAAATAAAAAAACATGGATTTGCAAGAATAATTAATGATTGTATTCGATTTTTTAAAATTGAACAAATTTAGATAATTAAATTGGATAAAATTTTATCAGCCCTACCCACATGAATATGTCACCCTAATGATTTCAATAGCAATGTCTTCAACATGATGAACTAGCTAGTTTATCTTTAAAAGGAGTTCCAATCATCTTAGCCTAGTCAATAGACTTGTTAAGGAGAGAGAATAATCTTAATCTTTTTACCTTACCTTGAAATGAGGTTTGATCACATTTGTTCACCATGACTTCATGAGCAAATCACGTTTTGCATATAGACATAGTACGTCTTTAATAAAACAGTAGTACTTTTGTCTAGTTATACTTTTTCGTGGTTTATTTATGAATTCTAAAATTTTGGGATCATGTCTGTGAGAAGTTTTTCCCTTTAAGAGGTTTTGTTGGGAGTATTTATGCTCATGTCAGGCTTTTTTTTTTTTTTTTTTGGTGTGTGTGGGGTTTACTTGTATTTATTTGATCGTCTTAATTATTTAGGCCAATTTTATAAATTTGATTTTGGAACCTAATTATTAGTTTAAAAGGCATTCTCTTTGAAATTTTCATCGAATGTTTACGGTTCTATGACAAGAGAAATAGTGGTAAAAACATTTTCTCTCAGATCCACAAAAGTTTGAACGTAGTTATGTGAAAAGTCCACATCATCATATCATCTATAAATGAGATCTTAATTTACTGACCAAGGTTTTTATTTAGCCAATAGTATTCGGTTGAAGAATATCATTCAGTGTTCTAACCTAATCAAAACATTAGTCATCTAAATATATTTAAACCAATGTTTTCATAAATACTTAATATTTTATGCAGTGTTCATACAATATTAATGAGATCATATTTAGTGCCTTGAAAGTAATATTGTATTACCTTTTGCTTTAAAAAATCCTATATAACTTATACTCAGCATTATTACGCATTCTCATATGCAAAATTCACATTTACAATTTGCATGTGACTAAATAAGTTTCTTTTAATAGCTTGACCGCTACCCATTTTTTAACAACTATAATCTATGGCTGGCCAACTAATTAATCTATATAGAAGACCCATTGGACTAACACTAAAACTATAAATATGTACATTGGACTTTAGATTTGATTTTCTTTACCCCATTATAACCAAAACAGAAAAAAACAAATCCAATGTCAAACATTATGCAATTAAGAAAGAGGGGGTAGATTAAATTAGTTACCTTGGTAGGGCACTTTTCCCCACGTTCCTTAGCAATAGACTGAACTTGTAGTAAGAACTCACGGCACTGCTCATACAAATGAAACAGATAATCCAGCCCATTCTTCTTCCCTCTGGCCACCTCTCCTGGCTCCGTCACTATAAACGGATGCTCGCGCTGCCTCTCACCGCCACGGCAAACTCCGCCACTGCTGTCATCGTCGACCTCCTCTACCTCCTCCTCCTCCCTCTCAACCTCCTCCATCTCACCATCATTGTTGAAGTGTTGTTGTTGTTGATGATCAATGTGGCCTTTCCTATTGGTGTTGATTATCATGGTCTTCCCTTGCTGTTGCTTCTTGTACTTCTTCCTCTGTTGAATTTGGTGGTGGTGGTGGGCGGCGGTGTCACCACCCGCCACCATTATCTCCCAGTTTCCGCGGCCTCCTCCTCCGCCGCCGGTTCCTACCACCTCTTTGTCTTGTACCCCTTCATTTCATGATGATCCACATGAATGAATATAGGGATATATAGGAATCTTGTATAATATATATGTCAATGTCTCCTCCAATTTGCCTAAATAGAAACTCCATGAAAAGGAGGTGGGGACTAATATTTTGCTTGATGAGGCATTCATTTATAAATACAAGTTGTTTCGTCCAAAAAATGTTTGCACCTAGACTGCTATATGTATCAATCAACTATCACACTGGTTAATTAAAATAAGGTTTCTGAATTAGGAAATTTCACCTGTGTGGAATTTTGCACCTTCTTTACATCAAAAATTTATATGCCCAAATTAATCAAGTAATTTGCATGCTATATGTTCCTCTAAATGGACTGAAAATATAGGGCCTCTATGACACATCTATAATAGTTCTGCTCCATTGAAGTCTAAGTTTGGATAAGTTTTGTTGCTTCATAATTTATTTATTTATTTATTTTTATAAAAATTGCCCACTTTGCTTAGCATTTTGTTGGTTGGAAATATAAGATTCTGTCCATCATGGTTAATGGCTGTGTTGATTTGATAGTTCTTTGAAAATTTTGGGTTCAATTGAGATAGTGATCATCCTTAAAATGTCAAGATTACTGAAATCAACAAATTAAACCATAATATGAACAACTTGGAGGGACAATTTTCATAGACACCAGGCTTCACAAATAGTTGTCTCAGTAGTTAAACGTTAACCCTAGAGATAGTTCTTTTTTCATATGTGGATGTTTTATACAAGATCCCTATTTCGTAGCACGTAATTTAAGCATATCAAAAATCATGTAAGATTTAGCTAATAGCAAAAACCCTAACACATTTATCAAAATCACATACTATGTATGGATCATACCTCCAAAAACAAACTAAAGGGGAAAAAAAAAAAACTACACTACAGAATCACAACTAAATGAGTATTATATAGTAAACTCTCATAAAACCCTAGCTGTTACCTAGTTAAAACCCCTGGTTACTGCATTTATATATATATGATATCCGACTATTCAAATTCCTAGCAAATGCCAAGTTGGACTGAAGGGCATAACGCATATTTATACAACTTAATTACCTTCTTGGGAGAGGGCATCAAGGGGGTGCTGGGAGCTGTCTGGCGGCGTAGTAGCAGCAGAGAAGCTCATAAGATGGTGGTGGCGGTGGCGGCGGGACTCCTCAATTTCCTCAAGCCGCCTTCGCTCCGCCCTGACTGCCGCCTTGATACCGTATCTCTCCCCCACAAGTAACTCCCATCTAAACAGGTGAGAGAGGCTGTTCATCATGTCATCAAGCTCCTCCTCCTTCATGTCCACCAATGTGCTCACGGTGAACCCCATCTCCGCTATCTTCGCCGCCGTGTAGTACCTTTTTTAATAAAAAAATTAGTTGAGGCAAACGTCAGCCATATCAAGGCCCTTATGTCAACAGTAACATTCATGTTTAACATAAAGAATAAGGTAAGCACCCTGCACATGTAAAACACCGCTTGTGCAAGTTAGTTCGAGTGACTTAACACCGATTGATGCACATACTTATTCCATACCTAATTCCATACGGCTGTAACAGATCCTCGAGCCCCCCATTGGCGGCACCACCACCTCCGCCACCGCACATCAGGCCCGCTGAGCCCTGCATTCCGGTGCAGTCCCGGATCCCGAGAAGTCCCCGGGTGAGGTACGGTGGAAGAGACGGAGGCAGTCCGGCGGAAACCTCAAGAAGGCGGCTAGCTGGCTGAGGAGGGGGAGGAGCAGCGGCGGGCAGGGAGGCGCGTGGGTCCCACTTGAATAGACTGGTGTTGAAAGGGTCTGGATCCATTTTAAGGAGAGAGATAGATATTGTGATGCTATTATTGGATTAGGATGATGTGGGAGAAGGTGTGAAAGAGGAAATTAAATGGGGGTATGAAAGGCAAGTGGAAAGTTGTGGGCTTGTGTTTATGTTTGGTGCAGATCAGGCAATGAATTCAACACCCTAGTGCTGCTTTTATATATTACATTTAATTTCAGGCTTTGCCTTCTTTTTTTTTTTTTTTTTTTTTTTGGTCCTTTTTGTTTTACTCTTTTTTCTGGTAGTCCTTCACGATTCATTTCACATGGTTTTTGGATTTGTCATTGCTTAAATCTCAAGTTGTTTTCTCTGCTATGGTGGTGCACTTATGGGAGATTTATGTCATCTTTAGTTTTTGGAGAAAATAAATTAGTATATATATGTAAAACCAGTCAATGTTGAGCTATCCAAGATTTTTTTTTTTTTTTTTTGGCCTCTGTTTGAACAGAAATAGAATGGTTTTTTTTTTTCCCCCCCAAGCAGGGCGATGAAATTGTTTTAATGCTGTTGTATTCAGAGATGATTAATTATTTTGATTTTGTCATATTCGTTTCACAGCAAATTGATAATCTCATTTGCCAATGGTTGTACATACATGCCTCTGTGACCTTGCTCGATCAATAATCACAACCATATTTCACGGCAAACCTCCATTCTAGCCATAGACATTAACCTCATATTTTTTTTCAGTACAAGCTAACTACCTTGATTTTCTATTGCCTTGCGAAGTTCCCAATTTGCTTTGTAATTTCACCAAATTACATAAACCCAAAAATTAAATCATACCACCACCCCAAAAAGAGAACCATAGGAAGTCTAAACATCCCAAATTATATATTCCAACTATCAAGTCATCAAACCCGATTACTACCCTCATCCTAATCATTTGAACATAATCATCTCAACATGGAGTCTAAGAACAAGGAGTTGGGTTTAAGATGTGAAGAGGAGACCTTCATCAAAGCTTCTACACTTGCAATCTTGCGCTTAGTTCTTCCTTGGTGTTTTTGAGCTCTTCACTTGTAGAGTGAAGCTCTTCCTTCTACTTTTTCAAGTGTGAATGTAAGTCAAGGCTCTAACCCAATTAGGGAGCCTGACACTGTATATATATATTAATTTAGGCAGTACAAAAATTATATATTTATCATATGTACACTATTATGCCATCTCAATCTATTAGGGATGAACGTATTGACAGATTATTCCTTAAAAAATTAAACAACTGAGAAGACAATCCTTTAGTGAAAATATCTGCTAACTGAAGCTTAGTAGAAATGTGACGGACCACAAAATCCCTATGAGCAACACATTCACGAACAAAGTCATAGTCAACCGCTATATGTTTGCTACAATCATAATGCACCGAATTCACAGCTATGTAAGAGGCGCCGATATTATCACAGTACACCTTAGTAGGTGAAGAAAAATGAATGCCAACATCAGAAAGAAGCTTGCGAATCCAGATGGTTTCAGTAACTGTGTAAGCAATAGCTTGGTACTCAGCTTCAGTTGAAGATTTAGAAATGGTAGGTTGCTTCTTAGAGTGCTGGAAAATAAGATTTGGGCCAAAAAACACTGCATAAATTATCGTTGAATGACAAGAATCGTTGTAACCAGCTCAGTCAGCATTGAAATAGGCAACAATCACAGAAGGAGTAGAAGCAGGATGAAGCTACAACCCAAAACTTATAGTCCCTGCAAGTATCCAAGGATACGCTTGACAGCGTAGAGGTGAGTGGTACGGGGAGCATGCATATATTGAGAAACAACATGAATAACGCAACCAATTTGATGTCTCGTCACAGTCAAATATTGCAATGCGCCTACCATCCTCCTGTACTTCGTACGAACTGCAAGTAACTTTCCATCTGTAAGGGTCAAAGAGGTTCTAGAAAGAGATGAGGTACGAATAAGTTTTAGCAGTATGCATGTGAAACTTACAGATGAGGTCATGGATATATTTATGTTGGGTCAAAAATATGCTCTAAGGAGTTCATACCACTTAAACACCCAAAAAATAATGAAGATCACCTAAGTCCTTCATAGCTAACTAATGAGAAAGAACAACAAAAAAGCTATGAAGGACAGAAGTGGAACTGCCAGTAAGTATGATGTCATCTACATAGAGAAGTAAGATCAAAATGGTCGAACCATGATCATAGACGAACATAGAGGTGTCAGAGGGAAAACAGGAGAAACCAGAAGATAGTAGAAAACTATTGAATTTATGGAACTAGGCTCCAGGAGGCCATAAATCACTTTCTTAAGTTTACAAACATGATGAGAAAGGTAAGGATGAACAAAACTAGCGGGTTGACGCATATAAACTTTCTCGGTAAGAATGCTATGAAGAAAGACATTCTTAACATCCAGTTGCCGTATAGGCCATTCAAAGGTGAGAGCCAAGGATAGAACAAGATGAATGGTGGAAGGTTTGACAATTGGACTACATGTCTTATGGTAATCAATGTTAGCTTGTTGGTGATTGGCAAGAGCAACCAACCGTGCTTTGTACCATTCCACAGATTCATCAGAATTAAATTTAACTCTAAAAACCCATTTATAATCCACAAGATTTTGTCTGAAATGGAATGGGACAAACTCCCAGGTCTCATTTGCAAACAAAACATTGTATTCCTCAGTCATAACCTCTTGCCATATAGGATCTTAGAAGCTTGTTTAGAAGACGTTGATTTAAGACCAACAATATCTGTGTTAAGAGGCAAGAACTGCTTGGGTTTCCTAATACTGCTCTTAGCTCGAGTGATCATAGGGTTGTGATTGGAAGAATGGGAAACCGGTTGCGAGAGAGGGAGTTGCTGTATGTGCTATAGATAAAGGTGAGGAACTGTTGCTGGGAGAGGAGCTAATAGGTTAGCTTCTTGACACAAGTGCTCGACTGAGGATGGGTAAGATGGGCTGCGATTGGGTACTGCCCTCAGCAACTAGGCCAGGTGCGAGAGAAGGTGACCTAACAGCAGAGGCCGAGAGAGAAGAAGGAGTAGGGGACTAGACCAGCACAGACACAGAGGAAGACGATAGGCTGAGGGAGAGATTGGGCTGGGCCTGGTTAGCGGGTATGGGCTGGGTGGGTGACGAGGTGAAGGAAGTGCCAGGAGAAGGTACAAGTGGGCTATCAGTAGATACTAGGGAGCCCAGTAAAGGAGAATATGCAGCACTCATAGGAGTAGGTCGAGACAATTCAACAAGACACTCGGGGGACGGGCATGTGGTGCGGAATAATGTAGAGGTAGGATTGTGGAAAAATTCCAAGAAAGGAAATTCATATTCATGAAAAACAACATGGCGACTGATGTAGATGCGACCCGTAATGGGGTTAAAACATTTGTAACTTTTGTAATGGGGAGCGTAACCAAGGAAAATTCATTGAGTAGAACGTAGGGCTAGCTTGTCAGCAGAGGTGGCTGAGAAATTTAGGTAACAGGCACAACCAATGGTTTTTATAATCAGGGGACTCTCGAAACAATTTTTCAAAAGGTGATTGGCCTTGAAGAATGGGGGTTGGAAGCTGATTGGCAACAAACACCGCAATGTGAATAGCGTTGACCAAAGGTAGAAGGCATTTGAGCCTCAGTAAGAAAGGCACGAGCCTTTTTATTGAGTGATGATACTTGCATTTAGCAACATCATTTTGCGCCTGAGTATCAAGACAAAATTTTCAAAAATAAATTCCATGGTTCAAAAAATAAGCACCAAGAGAGAAATTATCAAATTCACGTCCATCATCACTTTGAAACATTTTGATTTTGGTATTCAAGAGATTTTCGACCAACTTCTGAGAGGCACAGAAAGTAAGGAGAACATATGATTTTCACTTAAGTGGATAAATCTATGTACAATGATAAAAATCATCCACAAAGTAAACATAATATGTACTGATAACCCATAATAGAATGAATTGGAGATTGCCACAAATCAGAATGAATTAACTCCAAGCATTTTTGACAACATTGTTCAACTAACTGAAAAGGTAACATGTGAGATTTTACAAGTCGACATGAGTTACAAAAATTATGAAATTTATTGGGACATGATACTAAATTCCAATTTGTAAGAAGAGACAAAATCCTAACTTCATACTGTCCAAGACGATGATGCCAGGAAGTTACAGGGTCTTTGGGTGCAGCAAAAGTCGAGGAGGAAGAACCTGGAACAACTAAGGGTAAACATTTTCAGTGGAGGATGCATGTAGCAGAATGTTACCTAATGTTTTGTCCTTGACACAAACAGAAGAATCGCTTAATACAATAATGCAATTATTATCTTGACAAAGTTGTCTGACAGATAATAAATTGTATTTTAAAGATAAAACATGCAAAATATTTTTCAAAATAAGAGGCTTAGCAGCTGTAGGAACACTTAAAGACCCAATGTGTTTTATCGGGAGAAGCGATCCATTTCTAACTAGACTTGATCATTACCATTGTAAACGGTTTTAGAGTGTAAGTTACCTTCGTTGGAAGTCATGTGAGAAGCGGCCACTTGACCAGGATACCAAACTGATTTTTTGGCATCAACGACATTGAAAGTAGCAAAGGTGGGAACGGAGAATTCGTAGAGGGATTATAACGTTGTCGACAACCTAGAGCAGTATGCCCAGGAGTAAAGCAAATATGACAAACAGCGTTAGGGTGAGAACCTATAATCCTTTCTGATGAATGATTACCTACAGAAAAACATTAGGTAGAGATGGTGATATGCACTGAACATTAGACCATGAAGAGATAGTATTACCAAGGGTAGTTCCTGTAGCGTTAGTTTTGCCGGTAGATTGATGCTAAGTCATAGTAGAGTGGTGATTGCTGCTCCCTTGATTCCCGTTTCCCTTTGCGATTATTGTTTCGATCTTTGCCTTTACCTCTACCAGAGCCATTGCCATGATTGAAGCCATTAGATGACGACCCTTTGCTTGACTCAGCGGAGGTGACGGAAGTAGCCAAAGCTTGATGCTAAACACCAAAAGATTCTTTGGTTTTGAAAAAATTCAGCTGGTGCTCGTAGTGAATGAGTTTGGAATGAAGATCATCAAATGTAAGTAAGTTGGTGCCATAAGAGAGAGTAGTTATCAAAGTATGATAGTCTTCATCCAAACCATTTAGCGTTAGCTAAACTAAATTAATGTTAGAAACAGGAGTCTGAATAAAAGGAAGAGAATCTGAAATATGTTTAATGCTTCGTAGATAATCCTCCATGGCTTGTTTGAGATATTTAGACAAAGTAGACATAGTGCCTCTAAGATCCATAGCCTAAGCAAGACTAGTAGTATTAAACTGCTGAGAGAGGTCTTCCCAGATTTTCTTAGAATGAATCAAATCATGAACCTCAGTTAATAATTCAGGAGAAATAGTTGCAAATAACCAAGATCAAATGAATTGATCCAAAGGCAACCAAATTGAATAAGACAGATGGGGATGTTGTAAACCATTATAGTCAAGAATAGAAGTGGTTGGAGTCTCAATCATACCGTCAAAGAACCCGCTTAATTGTTGGATAACAAGAAAGGCGACAAATTGAGTGCACCAAGAGAGAAAATCTTCAACAGTATAAGCACTATAGTAAAAAAAATTCTTAATGTTAAGAGAGAAGATACTTGGATGAATCGGAGACAAGTGAGAACCAAGGGACAACCAAGAAGGCGTATTCACTAGGAAGGACAATGAAGAGCCAGAAAGACCGACAATAGGCATGGGCAGTGAAGACGCCGAGAGGCCACTGTGCGTCTCGGCCCTAGTAGTGAAGTCCCGAAAGAGAGACAGCCAGATGGCGAGACATGGGAGAGTAGTGATGACCATTGATAGACGGGAGCACTTATGCTGTAAAGGGATGCGAAATTAGGCATCATGGGGGCAGAAAACCCGTGAGATGGCGGAAAAGAACTGAGGGAGGGTTGTGGCTGGGGAAGCGGTGGGAGAAAAGTGGAGGTGGGAGTAAGAGGCGGAGAAACTGTGGATGTTGCATCTGAGCGACGAAGCCAAGGATGTCGGGACACCAGAGAAAGAAGGTGGTGTGGTCGGTGAATTAACATTAGTGGTCATAGCTGTTGGAGATCAGCAGTGCCGGCAGCACAGGTGGAAGAAATAAAAATGCAGCTATGGTTTGGGAAAGAACGAGGAGCTCGAAAAATTCCGCTTGCTTTGGAAGGAAGAAAGCGAAAAGTTATGGTAGAATTTGTAGCTCTGATACCCTGTGAATGTAAGTCGAGGCTCTGACCCAATCAGGGAGTCGGACACTGTATATATATTAATCTAGGGAGTACAAAGATTATATATTTGTCTTTTGTACAGTATTACAAGTTCATCCTTACAACATAAACCTCATTCTCCGACTTCTTCAACCATTCTTCCATTTGGGAATGGATGGAAGAGGCATATGATGTGATCCTTGAAGATTGATGAGTTGAAGTGAGTATCTCGTACTTGGCATCTAATTCGTTCCCAAGCCACAAACAATACCCTTCTTGTTAATCCCCCCCGTGGCAACTTCAAGAAACAAGGCATCATCATCTACATGGGTTCCCAAATGTGATGCATTTTGCTTTATATTAAAGCTTCAAATTTATCATTTAATTAAGGGGTGTGTGTGTGTGTGTGTGTGTGTGTGTGTATATATATATATATTTATATATATATATATATATATATATATATTAATTAGAGACTGTTAGGAAAGATAATTATTAAAATTCGAGCGTATTATATGTGGAAGCATGAATGGATGTAGATATTTAAGAATATAAAAGGCAAGGTCAAGAAAAATAATAGTAGACACATGATTTTTTACGTGGAAACTCATATCGGAAAAGCTATAGTGGCAACAACGATACAAAGATCCACTATATAGGTGAGAGTACAAGACAAATCTCAAACGGCATACAAGACCAATGAGATCAAACAAAAGAGATAAAGATCTCAAAACAAACGCCCAAGGAAGAGATCAATTAAACTAAAATCTCTTAAAACTTACTCTCAATAAAATGTGAAATATAAAAATGGAGATAGCCCATGGGGGGTGGTGCCCAGAGGCACTCCAAAATGCCACCTAAATGCTGGCAAATTGCCCATAAAAAATGCCTAATAGAGATGCCCAATTTATAGACTCCATAAATGTAACTCTTACACCAAGGAAGATGAACCAAGAGTTGAATCATTATTCACCCAAATAATGATCCATGAATAAGGTGAGTAATGAAAATAATTATTCTTACATAATTCCCCACAAATCATCATAAATTTTGCCCAATAACATCCCATAAGAAGGAGCTCATCAACCCCAAAAACCAAAAAAGCAATCGAAGAGGTAAAGCAATTGAGAAGCCTTGCGAAGTCGGTAAAACTCAGAATTTGGGACACCACCTAACAGAGACATCAGAAAAATAAGTTAAAGCTTGAATCAGAATCTGAGCCATATCTTCTAGTATATGTTTGGCCAATGGGCAAACCTAGCTTAAGGTGGGATTTCCATTATTCTACAGTTCTAGGTGTCGCAATAAACGATTCACAGTTAAGCAAAGGTGGATCTTATAGCAATGGTCAAAAGTTAGAAATGCAGGAAAGTTAAGTTGGTCGATGAACTACATTCAAAAGGTAGTCTCATACCAAAAGTGAAAACGTCTGTAGATGCATGCTCCAGCCGTGACTATAATCATGTTGAAAGAAAACAATTTACGAATTTGTTTGCAACATATTAGGAACCAATTTCAGCATTTTTAGGCAACCTACTTTAGTATTTTTAGCCCAACAGAGCTATCCATTTATGCACAATGATTCTAAAACAAGCTGATGGTAATTACCAATACCCAAGTCAAATCCAACTAAAGAACGGAACACTCTACTCTCGGCAGAATCAAAGACACATCCAAATTTCAAAAATTTGACCGACCTACCTCCATTTCAAAGTCCTATCATCCATGCTTGATTTCCAACACACCGCCTGTTGCTCCGACTGATTGAATGGTCCGGTGAAGTGTTCGGATCGCGGCGACGTGGGCGGTTCACCGCCGGCGACGTCGCGAGAAGTCCACTGAACCTTATCATTTAGAGGAAGGAGAAGTCGTAACAAGGTTTCCGTAGGTGAACTTGCGGAAGGATCATTGTCGAAACCTGCCCAGCAGAAAGACCCGCAAACATGTTTACCCCAACATGCGGGGAGGGGTGCCTCGGCCCCCTCCCCGCGCCGGCGGCAATCCCCGACGCTGCAACGAAACCCCGACGCGAACCGCGCCAAGGAACACGAACTCATGTGTGTGCCCATGCACTATATTTCTACTTCCAGAAAAATTAAATTCTCGCCTTAAAATTCCAGCATAAACCTCAATATCCACCAAAGCATTTGGGGACGGGGTGTTATAGCTGTTGATCGAATTAACGGTCACATTAAGTGTCCTGTTAATTAGGCAGTTACAAAGTAATTAATTGCATACTAATCATGCCTATTAAACCCTTATTTGCAGTTTCAGCTATGTGCTATAAAATAAGGGGTCTAGGAGCTAAATTAGGGTGGCGACAGATACGCCCCCAAAAAAACCAGCATCCCTAACTCTCTCTTCCCTCCTCTCACGCTAACCTCATCATCGCTTGGGTACGGGTTTGAGGTGTGACAATTGCGGTGACTCTAGTAGCACTGTCAGTCTTAATTCAACGATTCATCAGCGATTCCCAAGCAATAAGATCTACGCTTATGCATTACTATGGTACTCCTTATTTTCCAACATTGGTATTAGAGCCATTGTTGCTTGGTTTTGACCCTGAATGAATGAATTGATTATGATTCTATGTATGATTTGTTTGTTCTATATTTTCGATTATGCGAAATTAAGTCATTCAAAACATGGTTTTGTGTTGTATGAACTTTGAAAGACATAATCTTTTATGCCACTGAGTGTGATTATGCTAGTTTTGTTCTATTTTATACAATTGCTTGAGCCCAGATTTCATGATTAGTTCATGCAACTATACTATTCAGAAAACATGTTTGCAATCATGCAAATATACGATCATACAATTATTTGCAAAGCTTTGCCTCTGTGCTCATTTAAGTTTTGTGCTTCAAGAAATAGAATATACTACAGCTAGGCGTAAACTCTAACCCTAACACTAAGTGTATCTCTACCCAAATCTGCTACAAGAAATCACCTTTAACAGGTAAGATCTGTTGCCTTCAACATACAAGACCCAACTCAGCCCATCATCCTACCAGCCCCGCCTTTGTGCCTACTGTGGTGGTGTATCTGGTGGGGTCTCCACGACCCTCCAAGAATCCACCTTTA
Organism: Carnegiea gigantea; assembly: GCA_029747015.1. Taxonomy (NCBI): domain Eukaryota; kingdom Viridiplantae; phylum Streptophyta; class Magnoliopsida; order Caryophyllales; family Cactaceae; genus Carnegiea; species Carnegiea gigantea. Next base: position 475,297 of record JAKOGI010000500.1, read on the forward strand.
CCCAAAAAAATAATAAAATGAGGGATGCAAATGAGAAGAGAATATAATATACCCATTAAAACCGCCTCGGAGGGTTGCATTTATATGTCATGCGCTATCAAAAAAGGTGTTTTCAAGCTGCCTTCCTCCTCTTTGACCTCCAAACCCACTGATGTTTGCAAATCCAGCTAGAAAACAATGAAAACTGCATCTCTGGGCCCAAACGAACCTGTGCGATTGCCTAGGTGGCACCGTGGGTAGCATCGATGGACTCAGCTTTGACTGATCTATGGTGTGGTGGTGTCGTTTTCAAATGGAGAGGCTAGATCTAAGGTTGTGGAGTTGGAGGGTGGAATTCTTTCTTGCATCATCTGGGTATTTTGGGGTGGTTCAATGGTCGCAGATAGCTGTCATGGAAAGCCAAGATGATGCCGATGGGTGGTCGTTTATGGCGGCGAGGGAAGGACAAGGAGCACTGAACTCCGTTTTTCCGGGCGTGAATGAGAGTCTAGAGAAGGAGAAGAGGGGGCAGAGTTAGAATGGAGGTTCATTTTATTTTTGGGCTGAGGCCCTCAATTTTCTTATGGGTTATATGTATTGTTTTTATGTTATGCCATTATTTCATCATTTCAATGTGCTTCGTAGTTTGGATATGTTCCAATTATTATTGTGATTTTACTTTATGCTACGAATAAGTTCCATATTATGCTATATTTTGTTTTATTGATGAATTTGTTTCATGAATTTAAAAAGTCATATATTATATGTTTTTTTAAGTATATATAATGAGTTCATTTCATGTGATACTGAGGTCGCATTTGAATACGTTTCATACCATTATTTGGATATATAGGGTATTTGGTCATTTTATGAATTTGTTTTATGAAATTTAAATTTGCAATATTATATGGATCTATTCAATATAATTATTTGCGACTAATATTTAGATATGTTTCATGTTACAAATTACATTGAATAAATATGTTTTATTTGATTATGTGAATATATTTCATGTCAATCGTCAATTAGTAGTGTTATGTCTACACATTACACGAGTAGTTAATGAATTTGCTAAATTTTTTTAGCATTTTACCGTCGCTCAAATTAATGAATATGAATGCGTTTCATGTTTCCTGCTAATTATATAATTTAGCAGTATTTTTATGATTTCGTTTCATGAAATTTAAATTTGTAAAATTATGAATGTGTTTTATAAGTTGCGAGTGACATTTGAACAAGTTTCATGTTATCTATAATTATATAAATGTGTTTTATATAATGTTCTTTGGGCTTTATTGAATTTCTTTTGTAACATGTTATTTTTTGAATATGTTTCACAACATAGATTCATTTTATTAAATAAATACATTTTATATCATAATGTGAGTTTTATGGTTGATATGTCATTGATAGAATTTTAAATGACATATTTGTAGTTCTGTAAATTCGTTTTATGTAATGATATAACTTTATGTAAAATTTGTTTTACATGATTAAATTGAATATCTTTGTGATATTTTTAAAGTGAATGCGTTTAACAATAATGATCTCCATAAATTTTGTTTTATGGAAAAATGTGATAATCAAATCATAGAAACTTTAATTTGTGCTTGTATATGATGATTATGAGTTTGGCAAAATTTTGTTACATACGACATGAATGATTGAGTTTTTGTTATTTGAAAGTATGTCTAATATCCATTTTTAAAATATATACTTCTAGTTATGTCAAACCAAATATGATTGATGATTTGTTTACCGATGAAGAGACATATAACACTAACTATGACGAATAGTGTCAAAAGATTTAGTTTCTTCTGAACGAGCGTAAAATGTCAGACCACTTGATGGCTTCTAAGTCTTCTAGAATGACAAAGATAGTACTACTACTGACCAGTGTCAAGAGAACCTAAAGGATACCAAATGTGGTTTGAGAACAGATCGATCAACATGCTATGCTATGTTGTATTGCATCAATGATGATCTAATGGGGGAATTAAAAGCTATCCTACTATTGAATACATATGGGACTAGATTAGCATAAGGTTCAACCAGACTCATTTCCCCTTGAAGTTCCAGTCCTACGGATGATATTGCCAAAAGAAAAATGGCTAAGGGAAATAGAGATATGAATACAGCACGGCTGAAGTGCTATAACTGTGGAACAAGGGATCCTGTGCTCGGGGTTGTCCTAAGCTGATTAAGGTACGTCTTTTCATAGTTGCTCCTGAATAATATGTATGCTCCCAAACATCAGTTGCCAACTATAATCTCTAGTGGATTATAGACACATGAGCAACTAGGCATATAGTTCATGACCGAGCTGATTTTCTGAACGTTCATCGCTGCCCAGTGTCTTCACAAACTATCATTTTAGGTAACGATGATAAAGATGTCCTTGAAATAAGGGCATATCATTTAAAATTCCATAAAGGGACTATGTTTCCTTCACGATGCTCTCTATCCACCTATGGTGCGATGTTCCCTTGTGTATTTTACTTCTAATATTAGTTTTCTCTTTGATTTTCATCTAGATGTCTTAGATATCATATACAATGGCAATTTGTTTAGTCATTGGAAGGTGTTTTTAATATTTTGGATGAAATACAACATCCACCATCGTTGCCTCATTTTCAAATCTATTTGTTAGCATGCTCGACTTGATCATGAGTGCCAACATAGAGTTAACAACCTAACTAAAGATGGTATGTTACCAGATGTGAGTTATGTCTAGCTAGTAAAACAACCACGAAGTCTTTTGGTAAGGCTGTGAGGGCATCGAGTCCTTTAGAGTCCATTCACTCCAGACATGTGCGGAGCTATGAATGTGAAAGCACGTTATGGAACTATATATAGGTGTATGTACCCATTTTCTCACCGCTATTAAGTACTTAATGTGTTCACACACTTTGTAGCGATAGTAAAGACTTAATTGAAACGAAATGCTAGAACTCTTCAAACCAATTAAAATTATGAATATCCTTTGATGAAATGAATTCCTGTAATGTCGATTTTCTTAAGGATAAGTTCCCAAGCATTTGATGAATTTTTTTTTTTTTAAAAAGGCCTTAAATTGTATAAGTTACAAGAAGACCTTTAACTATCTCTCGGGTGAGAAAGAGGATTTGAATTTTCACTAAGTCACCGAGGATTATACATCTTTCTTATTTAACAGGGATGGTTAAGGTTTGTCTATTAAGGAGAATGAGATTCGTCCTCAATCTCCAAATGTTAAGGAGAGTCAACATGAGAATGAGGTTTATCCTCAATCTCCTATTGCTAAACATGCAATTACTCTACACGTTCAGGATCCCATGCCTCTACTGGATAGTAGGAGTAATCCTTGATATGTCAAGGTCTCATATCTCTTAGAGAAAGAGGGAGGGATTCCTCACTCATACAAGAAAATACTAAAGGTCCCATGAACCAAAGGAGCGACATGAAATAATTCCTCAATGATATTTCTAGATCGAATAGGAAATATTCCTATACATTTTCTTAGAAGTTGAGGAACCTACCTCTTGTTAAGAGGCAATCGATTCACCAAATCACAGAAAAGGGATGGATTCCATGAGGGATGAAATGGACTCAATGATAAGAAACAAGATTAGAGAACTCATTGATCTTCTACCCCAATGTAACTTTATCGAAAACAAGATAAAACGTTGGGTGGATGGTTCGATCGATAAAGTTTAAGGCCTGTCTAGTGGCAAAATGCTTTACCTAAATTGAGGGTATTAACTACAAAGAGACATTTTCTCATATGGTGAGATTTGCCTCTATTTGCTTACTCCTCCTAGCCTTGGTTGCCTATTTGGGCCTAGAGTTGTTTCAGTTGGACGTAAATATTGATTTCCTCAATTGTAACCTTGAGGAACAAATTTATATGGACCAACCATTGGTTTTGTATCAAAAGACCAAGAGGACAAGGTGTGTTACCTTAAAAGGTCCATATATGGTCTTAAGCAATCTTCTAAATTTTGGTACTTTGGATTCCATGAAGCCATATATGAAACCATGGAAAAAAAAAGATTATTTATTTATTATTTCGGATTATATATACATTTTTTCTCTGTTATTTATGATTATTATGATACTGGCTGACCTAGCACGCTTGAGCTCGTAGTGTTTTTTTTTTTTTGGGGAAAATTTAGCGAAATAGCCCAAATGTTAGTCAAATGGTCCAAGCTAGGGGAATTCTAGTCATTCAAATCTTTGTTCTTGGAAAAAAAGGGTGGAAATACCATGCAAAGAGGGCAAAAAGGGGGGGGAAAGGAAAACCCTAATGAGAAGAAACCCTGAGAATTTAAACTCTTATTTTTCCCTTTCTTCCTCTACGCTCACTCTCACCCCCACGGCTCCCTCTCTCCCCTCTCCCCCTGTGACGCTGTCTCTCCCTCCCCTCTCTCCCTCTCACACCGTCTCTCTCTCTCTCTCTCTCTCTCTCTCTCTCTTCCCCCCTCTCTCTCATGTCGTCTCTCTCTTTCACAGCTCTCTCTCTCTCTCTCTCTCTCTCTCTCTCTAACTTTCCCTTCCCCGTGAGCAACCAGTGTGCCGCCTACTGCCGTCTCCTTGGCCGCCTTCCTTCCACTCTCTCACTTTGGATTGATAAGTCACGAAACTTCTTGCAAACCCTAGCAAAGGATGTTAGTGTTCTAATTGAGACTCTTCATAAAACCTTTATATTTTGGTCTTTGAATCTGATTTCTACTCGCTAGTCTAGAAATCTCGGAGTGGAGCACGTGGTTGCAGGGATAATACAACCTAAAGTCCTCTCCTTCTCTTTACGAATCATTTCGAGGTAAAAGACTCATTCTTTTCTATGGCTTAGATTTTTTGACAAGTAGGAATAGTAGAGTTTTGGATGAAGGCACCGTATACATGTCAGCGAAGGGATTCAAGTTGGAATTGGTTGAAAACAAGTCAAAAAATTATAGTGCAAATACTGTTCCTTACACCCAGAATGGAGGCTGAGTTTACAAATTTACCGGTAATTTTTTGGCTCTCCAAAAATTATGAAAACATTAAGAAGGTATATATACGTGTCCTCTGATTGAAAAATTTTGAATTTCATAAATCAGAGTTAAAACGAGCGAGTTATGGCCAAAATACTGGGACTGTGCAAAATTGACTGTAACTGGGATAGTTTAGGATATTGTTGATATTCAAACAGTTGAACTCGGATTCTATTAATGGTCATAAAGGAAAGTTGTAGTTCACGGCTTGGCCTACTCATAATGGGCTTAATCTTAAAATTCTGACATCGGGAGTGAAAGTTATAGTCCTGGGAAATTAGAGGTGGAATCTGGGAATAAACTGGGGAGTTCGTTGTAGTAGCATGTGTGGAGTTTTTAATATTTATAGCATCCTAAAAATTGATTTGATGGTTGGAATGGGTTTTTTGGTGTAAGAGGACGCTTAGAAAGACTATTTGGGCATAGTGAACATGTTGAGAGTCAGGCTAGGAGTTAGAACTAACGGAACAATATTGTGGGTAATTGTATCAAGTCAACTACGTTCCGAGCTCAAACTTAGGCGACGTATTCTAGCATGTAACAGTCATGCCCTAGCTCCCCTAAATATCCCTTGGAAAACATGCCCTGTGAGTATGCTTAAAAGGTGTTTAAATGTATTTCGGATTTGTGTTTGGGGGATCTTTCCCGTATAAATGCGTGATGATGTTTTACTATGATTTTTACTGAACCGATTGTTCAACTGGTTATTGCATGAGTTCATATTGAATATTTGTCATGAAAATGATAATGAAATGTTTCTGGATCAGAATGGGTGGGGTTGGGCTATATTCTGTTAAAAGTTGTGAATTATGAATGTGCGAGTAACTGAATAAATGCGTGGGACTGAGTAAGTATGGTCGTGTGTTGTTTGAAGGTCATTAGTCTTCTTCGGGTAAAAGTGCATGCATGTGAGCGACCACATGACACTTTGTGGATAGACGTGGGCCAGGTTATCGGTAATCGTCCAAATTGACGGTAGGTCAGGTTATGGTTAAACGGCTATATTAAACCCAAACACAGGCCATGAGACCCTGTGAGGTCACTCGCCACTTTTATCCTAAAACTGAACAGGTGGGAATTAGATTGTTACATGTTCATGTTGACGATGCGTAAGTGCTTTGAATTGCTTGTATTAATCCTCCACCCCTAAAATGGTTTGAAATGAATTTGTGTGCGTGTTTTAACTATTGGGGATTGTTATTATTGAGTTTATCTCACTTTTTCAAATGTTTTATTTTCAGGTGAAGTGCATGTGCATGGGGATGGAAACTCAAATTAGAGCAAGACCTTGTTACCTAATATTTAGTTGAAATGAATAAGTTTCGGATTATATTTGTTTTAAAGATTGTTATTCAGTTTGGACATTGTTGTATTTGTCGTCAGTACTCGAACTTATTCCTTACTTTGAGATTAAGGAGTGAAGTAATGTTTTTGGTTGATAATCAGCATGGTATTTCTAAAAAGGAAATATGGCAGTAACACCCCTTAGGTTTTCCACTACCACTTAGGTTAATATTAGTAAATAAAAAACGATTAGAAAATTGGGGTGTTACAAAGTGGTATCAGAGCACAGATTGACTGATCTAAAGGTTCGCCTAAAATACTGTAATCAGGGATAAAAATTAAAACATGTAAACCTGAGGACTGCACGGAGCATGAGTGGGACAGGAAGAGGGGCATGTCTGTATGTGCTTACTTACTTGTGAATCTATGCCTGATTTGGACTTGTTAATGTGTAGGATGAATGGGACCTATCATTGTCATTGCATGGATCGTCGTTGCCACTGTCGAAGGATGGAAAAGAGACACAGGGTTAGTCTAACTAGCCTCTTAGAACGGATTGAGGCATTCATACGTGAGAGACTAGAGGAGATACCAAATGATTGCTTGAGGTTTGGGAGCAATTAGACCCTGTTCTTTCTCCTAATCCTCTTGGGTGACCTAGTATGGCATTACAGGATTAATGAGTTTCACCCTAAGACTAGATTGCTCAGTTTCTATAATAGATGTGGGCCCCTATGATCAATGTCCGGCCCCTGATACAGAGCATGAGACCTTACCACCCTCAATGGGGAAAGATATTGAAGAGGAGGAGTCTGTAGGGGAAACGAGCTTGCAGATGGAGAGGAGGAACTGGGAGAGGAACCTGTTAAGGAGGGAGACCCTAGAGAGGAACCCCTAGAGGAGGAGGATTCTGAGGAAGACTCTATGGAAGAGTAAGACTCAGAAAAGGACCCTAGGGAAGGAGCCTTAGATGAGGATGAGGCTAAGGAAAATCTTATAGGAAGATCCAAAAGAGGACCCCGAGGAAGAACCCTTAGAAGAGGAGGATCCCGAGGAGGAGCGTCTAATAGAGGAAGACCCGGAAGAGAACTCAGTTAAGGAAGAACCCAAGCCTGAAGTTACCCACTGGAAGCAGGGAAGATGTGGCAGGATGCATCGAGGGACCTACCTGATTGACACCCCTGAGCAATCGGTGCTAGAAGTGGCTGGAAGTTAGGATCTTTTGTTTTTTTAAAGAGTGTACTGTTTATTTTATATTTCCTTTTGCTAGGAAGTATGAACTAGGAGGTTTTGTTAAAGTACTCATGTAATAATAGTATTGGTGTGTGGAACAGTTACTATTTCAAATCTATGCCTTAGAAACTTTATTGAGTTGCATGGATACAACTGTTTGGTATGATTGGTTGAGAACTGTGAACTTACGTTATATATGTGTTTATATGTGAATGTTGTTATTGATAATGAGATGTGTATGGGACATGTGAGCGTCGCAAGTGAATGCGACTGTGAACAAAACTATATGTTTGTTGTGTATAATAATATAGCATGAGATGCCTTACTAAACTATAGTAGCACGTGTGTCGTAAACTATTATAGAAGTAACTAAACTCAGCTTGTTTCCTAAGCAGGCTGTCCGGGAGCAATCGTGAATCTCATATCAGGCCCCTCCCTGGTCCTAGGCCCCATGTGAACCTGGACATTCCCATCGCCAGTCTAAGGGGACGACTAGAAGCCCTCTTCCCCCAGAATAGGAATGGGTCCCACAGCCAAGTGGACGAAACCAACCTGCCTATAGGAGCATACCTTACTAATCTCCTGCTATTGGACCTGCTGCAGAAGCAAGGGGAACGGTTACAGTGGTAGAATGAACACCTGCAGAAAATGATGGAGGCCAAAAAGAAAAAGACTGAGGAGGACAACTTGCATATATTCAAGAGGCTCGTTGGTCACAACCCACTGGTCTACGATGGTGCTCCCAACCCCAAGGCCTTCGAGGATTGGATTCGAGGTATGGAGAAGATGTTCGATGCCCTCAAATGCCCTAAGGAGTGGAGGGGAGGATTTGCAGTGTTCTACCTTAAAGACAAAGCCGACCTCTGGTAGGAAATCATGCGAGAGAGATAGTATGAGCCTGGGTTTGACTGGAAGAGGTTCAAGGAGCCGATCAAGGACCACTTCTACCCTGTGTCCCTGCAGAAGGCAAAGAAGAATGAATTCATGCAACTGCAACAAGAGGTGATGAGCGTGTTAGAGTATGCCTCTAAATTCATGAAACTCTCCCATTTCGCCCTGGTCTTTGTAGCTAACAAGAAACTGAAGATGAATCATTTGCAGGTCAGGCTCAATCCAAATATTAAGGAGAGGATGTCTGTGAGTCAGTATGTCTCTTATGAGGACCTATATAACACCCCGATGAACATGGAAAAGGCAATGAAGGAGAAGAATGAATATTATAATGAGCAGCATGAGAAAAAAGGGGGAAGAGGGATCAGTAAGAAAACTTCCACTCTCAAGGCCCGTACAAGAGGCCTCCCGGGAACCACTATCAGAACAACAACACATGTAGAGGCGGGCAAACCAACAATCGGCCTAGGGTGACTTGCAATGCCTGTGGCAAGCCGGGATATTACGCTTGCAAATGCTGCTTCGTTAAGAGGTGCTACTGCTGTGGGAGTCCTCAACACCAGGTGCGGGATTGTTCACTCCCCCCACCTCCTATCAGTTAGGATTATGGGGGATAGTAGCCCCAGCAGTAGCACCAAAATAAAGGTGGGCAGACGGCCAACCCAAACCATCAAGCCCGAGCACCTCAGCAGAACCAGGCTAGACCCCCCAATCAACTACCGCGAAACATCGGGGGCAGAATTTACATCATGCGCAGAGAGGAAGCAGAGGATGCCCCAAACGTGGTGACTGGTACATTATCTATCCAAGCTCAACTGATAGATGTCTTGTTTGATTCTAATGCTACGCGTTCCTTTATTTCTGTCAAGCTGATTGAGACACTAGGGTTACTTTAAACCCAGAGACCTCCTCTATTGTCTGTGACTCTCCCGGATGGGAAGACCATGAAATGTGATGAATTGTATGAGGACTGCCTTATTCAAATGTATGAACATGAGTTTCTGGGAGACCTATATCAGTTTGAGTTGACCGATTTTTGTGTAATTTTGAGGATGGACTCGTTAGCGAAGTATCAGCCCCAAATAAATTATCCAAAATAAAGAATCACACTAAGGGGGCAACGGAGAGAAAATAGTTCACAAAGGAAAGGTCTTGAAGAGTGGAGTAAAACTCATCACCGTGATGAAAGCCCACAAGCTGCTAGAATGAGGATGCGAAGGGTTCCTATGCAATGTAGTAGAAGCTGAGGCCGCTGCACCATCCCTCTAAGACATTCCAGTAGTTTGAGATTTTTTGGATGTTTTTACGGAGGAGATCCCCGGCATGCCACCCCTTAGAGAGGTGAAATTTTGCATTGATTTAGTACCAGGGGGAACCCCTATCTCTAAAGCACCTCATCAGATGGCACCAGCAGAATTTAAGGAGTTAAAGACACAATCTGATGAGTTGTTACAAAAGGGTTATATCCAGCCCAATGGCGTTATTCCTGAAAAAAAAGGATGGAACCCTGAGATTGTGCACAAATTACAGAGAGTTAAACAAAATAACGGTCAAGAATCATTATCCCTTGCCCAGGATAGATGATTTTTTTTACCATCTTAGAGGTGCAGGGACCTTCTCCAAGATAGACCTTCATTTAGGGTATCACCAACTAGATCAAGGAAGAGGACATACCCAAGACTGCATTCTGCACCCGATATGGTCACTATGAATTTATGGTGATGCCTTTTGGGCTTAGAAATGCCCCAGCAGGTTTATGGATCTCATGAATAGGGTTTTAAAACCTTACTTGGATCAATTTGTAGTACTGCTTATAGATGATATACTGATTAATTCGAGGACCTTAGAGGAACATACCCATCATTTGAGGACCATCCTAGAAGTACTAAGAGAGGACGAGTAGTATGCAAAGCTGAAAAAGTGCAAGTTTTGGCTGGGTCAGGTGGCATTTTTTGGGCATCTAGTGTCTAATAAGGGAGTATCTATGGATCCCTAGAAGATATAGGACAAAATGAAGTGGCAAAGACCTAAGAATGCAGCAGAGGTGAGAAGCTTCTTGGGTTTGGCAGGATACTAACGTAGGTTCGTTCAGAACTTCTCGAAGATCGCTACTCCTCTCACTAATCTAACACGAAAGGTTACCAGGTATGAGTGGGTAGATTGGAGCGAGGAAACTTTCTAGTAACTTAAGAAGAGATTAACTAGTGCGCCTATATTGACCCTACCCACCAACGACAAAAACTTCGTGCTGAATAGTGATGCGTCCAAAAAAGGATTGGGATATGTGTTGATGCAGGATGACTGTGTCATAGCCTATGCCTTATGACAACTAAAGACTCATGAGTGGAACTATCTAACTCACGACTTAGAGCTACCAGTAGTAGTGTTTGCACTGAAAATTTGAAGACACTACTTGTACGGGGTGCACGACGAGATCTTTACTAATCACCAGAGTCTGAAATATGTGTTCTCGCAAAAGGACTTGAACCTAAGACAGACGAGGTGGTTGGAATTCCATAAGGCCTATGATATGAACTTCCAATAACACCCCGAAAACGCAAATGTAATAGCTAATGCATTAGGTTGTAGGTCGTACCCAACTCTCAATAACTTGTTGGCACTAACTAGGGATTTGTGCGAGGATTTTAAGAAGATGGAGCTTAATGTGGTGAGAAGGGATATCAAATCTATGTTATATACCATGGAGGTACAACCTATCCTCATTGAGGAAATTCGAGCTGTTCAAAGCACGGACCCACAGTTGGATAGGATTAAAACGGAGATGTTGGCAGGAAAGACACCTGGTTTCGTGATTCACGAGGATGGGACATTAAGGTAATCGAGTATGCATTCCCGCCATAGTGGAACTCAAGAGGAAAATCCTAGATGAGGGACACAACACCCCACATTCTGTGCACCCAGGTGAGAACAAGCTATATAAGGACTGAAACGAACTTGCTGGTGGAGTAATATAAAACAGGAAGTGGTGGATTATGTAGCCAAATGTCTGACGTGTCAACGAGTAAAAATAGAACACCAAAGGCCTGTAGGAATCTTACAACCCTTGGAAATCTATGAGTGGAAATGGGACTCGATCTCTATGGACTTTGTAGTAGGCTTACCACATACCTAAAGGAAGAACAATGTGATATGAGTCATCATGGATTGACTCACGAAGATGGCTCACTTCGTAGCCATGGGAAACACATAGACCCTTAGATCAATTGGCCTGAGCCTATTTAGAGGAGATAGTTCGATTGCATGCTATGCTGAGCTCTATAGTGTCAGACCGGGACACTAGATTCCAATGGAGATTCTGGCAGAAGTTGCAGGAGGCATTCAGGACACTGCTACATTTCAGTACAGCCTTTCACCTAGCCATGGATGGGCAGACGGAGAAAACGATCCAAACCCTGGAGGATATACTGCGAGCATGTATATTGGACTTTAAACAAGCTTGGGATGGGTAGTTAGCGCTGATTGAGTTCTCCTACAACAAAAGCTACGATACTAGCATCGAGATGACCCCGTACGAAGCGCTGTATGGTTGACGGTACAGAATCCCGCTGTGTTGGCAGGAGAATGACGACGCACTGACCATGGACCATATCTAATAAAACAACGACCTAGAAGGTCGGAATAATCTAAGAACGAATGAAAGCGGCCTCGAGTCGAAGGAAGCGCTATGCAGACCGAAGGCGCAGACCCTTGAAGCTTGAAGTAGGGGACCAAGTTTTCCTTCGAGTGTCTCCAACCAAGGGCATCATGAGATTTAGCGTGATGGGCAAGCTTAGCCCTAGATATATCGGGTCGTACCCCATCATTTAATGAGTTGAGGAGGTAGCTTAGTTTGGAACTATCACCCCAGCTACCCAGCTAGCACAACGCCTTCCATGTGTCACAGCTGCACAAGTATGTCCCTGACCCATTCTATATTATCAGGCCGGCTCCCATGCAACTGAGGAAAGATATATCTTACAAGGAACAACCGGTTCGCATTCTAGACCAAAAGGAAAAGCAGCTTCATAGGGAGACAGTGCTCCTAGTAAAAGTTTTGTGGGTAAATAATGAAATATCGGAGGCCACATAAGAACCAGAGCAAGAGATGCAATCCAAATACCCTCACTTATTTGAATGACCAGGTGCGTGCGAAGTTTGGAGGACGAAACTTTCTTTAAGGGGGTAGAATGTGAAACCCCAGAAAAAATATTATTTATATGATACTGGTCGACCTAGCATGCTTGAACTTGTAGTGTTTTGTTTTTTTGAAAATTTAGCAGAATAGCCAAAAGGTTAGTCGAGCGGTCCAAGCTAGGGGAATGTTAGTCTTTCAAATTTCTATTCTCAGAAAAAAAAGAGGGAAAATAGCAATGCAAAGAGCGCAAAAGGGGGGAAGGAGAATCCTAATGAGGAGAAACCCTAAGAATTTAAACTCTTATTTTTCTCTCTTCCTCTCCTCTCACTCTTACCCCCACGGCTCATTCTCTCTCCTCTCTCCCTCTCGGGTCGTCTTTCTCTCTCTCCCCTGTCTCCCTCTCACGCCGTCTCTCTCTCCCCTCCCTCTCTCTCATGCCATCTCTCTTACTCACGACTCTCTCTCTTTCTTTCTCTCTCTCTCTCTCTCTCTCTCTCTCTCGCTCTCTCCCTCTCCTGTGAGCCACCGATGTACCATCCACCGCTGCCTCCTTGGCTGCCTCCCTTCCACTCTCTCACTTTGAATTGGTAAGTCACGAAACATCTTGCAAACCCTAGCAAAGGATGTTAGCGTTTTAATTGAGATTCTTCATAAAACCTCCATATTTTAGGCTTTGAATATGGTTTCTACTCGCTATTCTAGAAAACTCAGAGTAGAGTACGTAGTTGGATGGATAACATAACCTAAAGTCCTCTCCTTCTCTTTACGAATCATTTCGAGGTAAAAGACTCATCCTTTCCTATGGCTTAGATTGTTCGATGAGTAGGAATAGTAGAGTTTTGGGTGAAGGCACCGTATGCATGTTAGCAAAGGGATTCAAGCCGGAATTGGTTGAAAATAAGTCTAAAAATTATAGTGCAAACACTGTTCTTTACACGCAAAACTGAGGTTGTGTTTATGAATTTACCGGTAATTTTTGGGCTCTCCAAAAATTATGAAAAACTTAGTGAAGGTATATGTACATGTCTTCTGATTGGAAAATTTTTAATTTCATGAATCAGAGCTAAAACAAGCAAGTTATGGCCAAAATATCAGGACTGTGCAAAACTAATGGTAACTGGGACAATTTATGATATTGTTAATATTCAAGCCAGTTGGACTCAGATTTTGTTAATGGTCATAAAAGAAAAGTTGTAGTTCATGGCTTGCCTTCCTAGAATAGGCTTAATCTTAAAATTTCTACATTGTGAGTGAAAGTTATGGTCCTAGGAATTTAGGGGTATAATCTGGGAATAAATTGGGAAGTTTACAATAGTAACATATATGGAGTTTTTAATATTTATAGCTTCCTAAAATCGATTTGATGGTTAGAATGGGTTGTTGGGTGTAAGAGGACACTCAGAAAGACTATTTGGGTAGAGTGGACTCGTTCAGAGTCGAGCTAAGAGTTAGAACTAATAGAACACTATTGTGGGTAATTGTATTAGGTTAACTAGTGTTCCGAGCTCAAGCTTAGATGAGGTATTCTAGCAGGTAACAATCATGCCCTACCTCCCCTGAATATCCCTTGGAAAACATACCCTGTGAGTATGCTTGAAAGGTGTTTAAATGTGTTTTGAATTGATATTTGGGGGATCTTTCCCAGATCAATGCGTGATGAGGTCTTACTATGATTTTTATTGAAGTGATTGTTCAACTGGTTATTGCATGAATTCATATTGAATATTTATCGCGAAAATGATAATGAAATGTTTCTGGATCAAAATGGGTCGGTTAGGCCATATTCTATTTAAGATCATTGTGAATGTGCAAATAGCTGAATAAATGCGCGGGACTGAGTAGTTATGCTCCTGTGTTGTTTGAAGATCGTTAGCCTTCCCTGGGTAAAAGTGCATGCATGCAAGCGGCCATGTGCCACCTTGTGGATGGACATGGGCCAGGTTATCAGTAACCTTCCAAATTAACGGTAGATCAGGTTATATCTAAGTGGCTGCGTTAAATCCAAATACAGGCCATGAGACCATGTGAGGTCGCCCACCCCTTTTATCCTGAAACTGAACAAGTGGAACTGGATTGTTACATGCTCATGTTGAGAATGCGCAAGTACTTTGAACTGCTCGTATTTGTCCCCCACCCCTAAAACGGTTTGAAATGAATTTTTGTGTGCGTTTTGACTATTAGCGGTGGTTGTTATTGAGTTTATTTCATTTTTCCAATGTTTTATTTTCAGGTGAAGTGCGTGAGCATGGGGATGGGAAGCCGAATCAGATCAAGGCCGCATTACCTAATATTTAGTGGAAATGAATAAGTATCGAATTACATTTGTTTTAAAGATTGTTATTAGTTTGGACATTGTTGTGTTTGTTGTCACAACTCGAACTTATTCCTTACTTTGAGATTAAGCAGTACATTAATGTTTTTGGTTGATACTCAGCCTGGTATTTCCAAAAACAAATACGGCCATAACACCTTCCTTAGGTTTTCCACTACCATGTAGATTAATATTAGTAAATAAAAAGTGATTAGAAAATTAGGGTGTCGCACCATAACTTAGTTTGGCTTATCTATGTTTTCAGAAGACCATTCTGTGTATGTCAAGAGATCAACATGGCGGATTATGTTTCTTACAGTATACATTGATGACATACTTAGAGATGATCGAAGATACTAAAAAGTGGTTGTCCTATGTCATGGAGATAAAGGACATGTGTGAAGCTAGGTATGTTCTAGAAATTAAAATAATCTGAAACCACCCCAAGACACATACATTAAAAAGGTTTTGGAAAGATTTCAAATGTATAATTCCAAACCCTTGGATACTCCAACTGAGAAGGGTCTAACCTTAAGTCTTGATCAATGCCCTAAAATAAATGATGAAATGGAGATAATGAATAATGTCCCTAATGCTAGTGCCGTAGGAAGCTTAATATAAGCCATGTTATGCATACGGCTTGACATTTGCTTTGCGGTTGATTTGGTAAGTCGTTATCAAAGTAACCCAGAACTTGCTGATCGATAAGTCGTCAAGAGAGTCAAGTGCTATCTTCGTGGTATTGCTAACTTTGTCTTTTGTTATCAAGGTAGAGACCTCAAGTCGAGAGGGCACTCAAATGTCGATTGAGGTTATGACTCGGATGAGTTTAGGTCAACCTCAGGACACGCCTTCACCTTGGGTGCGACAGCCATGTTATGGTGTAGTAAGAAGCAAATTGCACAACAATGTCAGCTATGGAGGCAAATTGTGTATCTTGTTACCACAGAGATAAAAAGCATTACCATTAGGTATATATACACTAACAAGGTGACTATGTTCCCTTAACTAAACCTATTCCTAGTGATGCGTTCAATGCTCATTTATTGGGTCTAAGAATTCATAAGGTTTAGTGCTTAGATGTGTCTTGTTATGTGATAGACATGTTTCTTGTGTAAATAAGTGAAATGCTCATGATTTATTTTTACATGTTGGGCATATTGAAATGTCACATGCTTCTAATTGGCCTAGTCACAAAGGCAATCGCCCTGACTTTTGAGGGATGGGCTAAATAGGATTAATTATATTAGCACTAGGTGTGTAATATTAATTACTTATACTGGAAGTGTATGAGTAAAATGAATATAGTTGCCTTAATGAGCCTAAGATGAGACTCGAGAAAGACAAATATGAAATAGGATTTCATATTGAAGCCTTAGAAGCTGAATCTTGAGTGTCAAGATTAACATTCAGTATGTTAATCTTCGGGTTCAGGTTAGAATTTTAGGTAAAAATCTATACTGGTCATTCGTATGGCATATAAAGTGACGTGCCCTACTGAGTGGGAGCTATGCCATGATACACATTTCATACTGTGTTGGCTTGTAAGATGACCTATACATGGAGTCACAATTGACTTATGATATTGAAGAGCAGTGTGTGGCATTGCAATATACCATTTTTCTATTAATTTTTAAATCAGTTATAGTTTCCATTTTGTTTTATTTTTCAATTGCAATACAATTGAAATAAGAAGTTGAATAACAAGGCTTTGGAGCACCTCGTGGACATGGTGTTTAAGGCAATGAAAGACAAAAAAATCACTCATTGGATGCCAGTTGAAATGAAAAGATGCGTACGGGCCGTCAAATCAATTGATACCTTTAACAAAAGGTATGCTTAAAATAGAAACAATAAAGTCACTGGACCTAAAGCAGGGATCGTCCACACCTTAGGATTAATCTCAGCTTCTCAACGAGCAAGGCGACCGGTAATAATTAGATGTTTAGTTTCCTTTTTCCCTCTATATGATGAATTGATTCCTAGACGTTATATACTTAGATTTATTTTACGTTTTCTTGAAAGGCAAAAAGACCTGGAAATAGGCCTAAAGCATGACAAATATATAAGCAAATCCACATTAGGAAACAACGATTTGAAATAGATTTCTATGACAATCGATCTAAGATTGCCTACATAAATTAATTTCTTAGATGATTTCCATTGCTTGCGTTAGGGCTAGAAGTTCTTATGATCCAGTTGGCATTGCCATAGAAGCCTTTTGTACCAAATCCCCTTATATGGCGTTCACATATGAGCCTTTTGCACCTTTAGCCCTAAAGCGCTACTATTGTGCCCTTTTTTAAAAAAGAGTGAGAATTGGCATCTCATAGTTTGAAGTGGGAGCTTAGAACAACAATAAAGGCCTAGGCCTTAACTTGTTTCATAGTCAAATCCTCCTGCAAGACTAGCCACCACGACCAAAGGACAACTTTTACTCTATTTATTTTGACAGTGCTCTTCTAGCAAAGATGGAAGTAGCACAAGCTCGATGATCACCACCCTCACGAGGAATAGACATGAGCATACCCTTAAAGTCATGTTTGAAGCATCCAATAATGAAGCTGACTGTGAGGTATTCGTTGCTCAAACCAAGCCTTGCTACTTTGCGAAGGCCAATGTTGTGAATGTCTGTTGTTGCTCTCAACTAATGGTTAGGCAATTTTATACCGAATATAAAACCTAGGATGAAAATAGGAGCACCTATATAAGGAAGGCTCCAACATCTTGAAATCATACATGTACCCACTCATAGAATAGGTAAGTTAATGCCATCTCCAAACTAGCCAGCTCTTTTATAGATGGCCAAGCAAAGCAAAGTTAATGAGAGAGTCTTGAGAAAAGGAGTATTGACACTGCCAAAGTCCTATGCCTAGATAGAGTAGTACTTGAATGGATCCACTCATTAATGGGGAACTACCCCAAGATAAGAAGCAAGTTGAGTGTATTCAAAGAGAGACAAATAGTTCCTACTTAACCATCGAGTCCTCTATTAGTAGAGCATGCACTAATCCCATGCTATATATATCACCTCTAAGCTAGGGGAGAAGACCCTTGATAAAACTCATGAGGTGTCCTTGCCATCAAACCCCTCCACCCGGGTGCCACTGGCTGTAACGCCTCCAAATTAAACATATTTCACTGGTTGTATTTTCCTCAATAAATCCCTTAATTATAATCTAAACAACCCAAAGATAAGGGCATTACTGCCGTTCAAAAGGACAAGGCTTGAAACATGAGTGCTATAAACAATACAGTTAAGCATAGCTTCAGTCATACACATACACACCTGATCAATCCATGTATAATCAACTATTAATCAACACAATGTTTTTACACTATAGTAAAAACAATTCACCATGTAATCTGTATCTCCATCCACTGAAGATTTCAATATACTGGTCTAAAAATATGTATACACTGTATCAGTGTTGATCCATCCAGATTTCATTGCTCAACTTATTCTCTTCTGCTGGTTTACTAGCATGAAGACGATTCTCTGAACATTTGCCTAAAACAAAACATGAAAAACGTTTCGAACTGTGATGCGAAACTGAGTACATGCATTCTTATATTGTTAAATGATTATTGAAACAGTGGTTGGGCCTGCTTTACAATTCATTTTAAGTTAAAACAGTGAATGAGATAAATGTAAAATTGCATTGCTAGTTATTATCTGATAGTGAATCCCTTGATACTGTTACAATCTATGGATAGGTGTACACCTGCCAAGTCGATTGGGAGACCTAGCCTGAAGCTGCGCGAGTAACTAAAGCACGAATGCCCTATAGATGATAACTGATGGGGTCACTTATTAAGTGATAAATCACTATATCAACTGATTCATTGATGTACTTACCAAAATATGATAACGTTGATAAATACACTCTGATTTCTAAAGATACAGGCAATGGACATACCTGAAGTCTTTAAAATGCAATTTCACTTCGTAATACGTATGCACAATGAAAAATGATAGACTAGGCCCAATTTCTGTTTAAGAAATGTAATTATAGATAATTGTAGTTAGTAAACCATGTTCACTGACATAATTTATAACTTTAATGAAAATTGATTAATTAAAAGGCTTCTACAATTCCAATGATTTAACATAAGGCAAGTTAAACCAAGATGATCTGAAAAGTAAATCAGTTAGGGTTATTGAATTTGAAATACCACAAATTGAAACAAAATAGATCACATTGGAATGATTGAGCTGATAATAAAAAGATTTCCATTGAAATAAATGAAATATGAGTTTTTGATGTTTCTGAAATGGATAATGGAAGATTCCAAAATGTATAATAGAAGGTTCAATGCCATGAGGGGTGTCGTGAGGTTCACAAAGGCTCAAATAACATCTGTTTGATCCGTTAAGCACTAATTTCTTTCTTCACATAATACCGTTTGATGGTCTATTTTAGAAAATCCATATCATGACTCCTGACCTCCAATTGAGATATAAAATCCCAATATGAAAAGCTCATAATATCCACTAAAATTTTTATTGAGGACACAAAGCATGATTCAGATAGCAAGGTCCCTAAAATTAGGGTAGAACACAGATGTGCACAATTTCAGTTTAATCTGCGTAGTCGTAGCAAAATGACCATACCTTTTTCCACGTAACTCGAATTAAGGTGATTCAAAAGAAATTTGAATGATAACTCATTGATCTATCCACATACCAAAAATCACGATTTTTTAATGACGTAATCAATACCAGTTTTTCCGCAAAGTTCCCTGTTCACAAATGCTCCCAGTTTCGATGTATTCTGCATAGTTTTCAGTAAATTGGTCATAACTTTGTCCACACAACTCAAAATTGAGTAATTCTAGAGCCTATTGAAAGCTAACTCATCAAGATATCAGTACACCAAAATTCATGAATTTTTGATGTGCTAATTAATACCAGTTTTCTCCCGAAGTGACCCTTGTTTCAGGTCTATTTACTGCTCAATAATCACATTTTTCAATCTTTTCTTCTCATAACCACCCACTAAAATCACTCTTTAACTTATATAAATCAGTATAAATGTCTTGATATTCATTACCAATATCAAAGATCACAAAATGTCATTTAAAACAATCAAAATCCATTATCACACCCTAAACCGGCATGAACATGAACACCCTTCATCTTTTCTTTTTTCAAGAAGATCCAACCAATATAGCATCAAAATAACTTTTCATTGTATCAAAACAACATGATTAATAATCAAAAATAAGAATCAAAATCCAAAACACAATCAAAACCACAAGATAAAGCTAGGGTTTACTCATTTGAAGCTTGAATATCTGAAGATGGAGGTGGTGGTTGATGTTTGTGTGCGTTGTGGGTGGTAGCTGGTGGTTGATGGGGTGGTCGCTGGTGGATTTGGTGGTGGCAGCAAGGGCTGCCCATGGGGGTAGAGAAATGGAAAGGAAAGTGAGAGGAAAGAGAGAGAAAGACTAGTCTTGCTTGTGAGGAAGAAAAATGATTTTTATGCTTATCGTTGATACTTGGTTGATATATGCTCTTTGTTTTTGCCTTGCTTATTTGATCTTTGTTTTTGCCTTGCTTATTTTACTTGGCTGAAATTTAATTTCATTAATGCATTTGGCTAATGGTAATTGAGCTTAATGAGCTTACCAGAAAAATATACTTTATGTGAGTGATTTTTTTTTTTTTTTTGGTAGCTCGAAGTTAAATTTTTTTTTTGGTGATGTTATAAAAAATAATTCAATCTTTTAAACCATAATTATCGAGGCCTACTATCAATTTTTTCGAAATTGTTATGGTAAATGAAACTCGAATTGCAAAGTGGGGCCCAAAATTGAATTCTCCCAACTGAAATGATTAAATGAGATAAATAAATGTAAAAAATTAATAACATGGCTTAATTAGATAAATAAGCATGATTTAGGATCGAACTACTATAGCATTCCCCCCTTAAAGAGTTTCGTCCTTGAAACTTATGAACTTTGCCAACACATGCAAGGTTATCTCAAATAAGTATGGGTACTTTACTTACACTTCCCAAGTAGCTTCTGAGGAGGTATGAGTTACTCAATGTAGTTTGATTAGAAATATCTGCTTGATGCTTAACTGCTTAATCTTGTGATCTAGTATCTGGACTGGGTGCTCATGAAATGCAAGACCTTCAATGACAACAATGGGTTTGATTATGACAGCGTGATCAGGATATGAAATGTACTACCTGAGTTGTGAGGTAAGGAACACGTTATGTACGAGTTTGAGTTATATAGGCAGATCCGGTAGATAAGCTATGTAATTCGGCCTTTCAATAAACTGACAAGGTCTAAAAGATTTTGACCGCAATTTAGTTGCAGTTCAACCTCCTTACACCCTTAATTGATGAAACTTTCTGAAAAACCTTGCTATATACATAAAAGTCGAGGAATCTCCTTCTTTTATCAACATAGCATTTCTATCACTTTCAATAGGATATTTTCAGGAATCTTCTTACATGTGTCACCTTATTAAATACCGGAGAAGATCTTTATGATCCATAAGATGATTTGTTGTCAATGTCTACCGTCAGTTTATCCTGATGTTTAATGAAGGATCTCTGCTAGTGCTATCACAACGTTGACCGTTGGGAGTTCCCTACTATATTCAAATGCAAATGTTGCTCGTAGGTCGTGAAGTACTACAGGCTCTAACCTAGAAGAGTTGAGCAATTGATATTTTTAGATGCTTGCCCATCTGTTTCAGGATGATAAGAATTGCAAAAGTTCAATCTAGCTCTAAAGGCTCTTTGAAGTGCTTGCCATAACAGGCTTAAAATCTCTGATCTCGATCAGATACTATATCTGAGGGAATCCTATGACAAAGTCCATTGAAATTGAATCCCTTTTCTCAAGATTTTGCTTTATTCTTTAGAGCTCAAGATCACTATCCTGATTCACTCTAATTTCCTCCATTAGGGAGGGCTGTAAGGTAAGCGCTGGTAATTGAACATTCACCTTCTTGTTCAACACTAATTGAATGTCCAATACCTCAAGCTCTCTCAAGAGATTTAGTTGCATAATCACTACAGCGTACAAGGTATGTAGTGTCTTCCTATTTAGGGTTTCTGCCATAACATTTCCCTTTCTTGGTTGACATTGGATCTGCCACAACTGATTGAGCTTCTTCTGAGTGAAGATGTACTTGAAGCTTTGATGATCAGTATTGATTCTTATATGGTACCCCATATAAGTAATGTCTCTAAATTTTCAATGCAAAAACTAGAGGAATGGGTGGGGTAACTCTTCTCATAAGACTGGAGTTGTTAGAAGGCATAAGCCACCACTTTATCTTCTTGCTAACTTTGTAGCTTGCTTCGAAAACTTGGTCAGGGAAGACAATATTTGTCAAATCCTTCCTGAACTTGATAAGTCCATGCTAAACTCAAACAGTTTCTAGGCTTAGTGCATTGGTGGGTGTTGGGCACTTTGTAACTGCTTTCAGCTTGTGCAAATCAACCTTAATCTCTTCCTTTGAAACCATATGCTCCATAAATACCATTGCTTCTAATCAGTACTTATGCTTTTTGTATTTGTTATATAATTGATGTCCCTTCAAGGTCTGCAACACTGTCTCAAATGAACAGTATGCTTATCTCTATTCTTGGAGTAATTCAAGATGTCTTTTATAAACATCACCACAACTTGTCTAGATATGGTTTGAAACTCTATTCATAGGATCCGTAAAGGCTGCAGGGCCATTGATTAGGCTAAAAGGCATCACAGTGAATTCATAGTACCCAAACATGGTCCTTAATGCAGTCTTGGGGTTGTTTTTAGGTCTAAACCGAAGTTGACGGTACCTTGACCGTAAATCAATCTTGGAGAAGACTCATGTTCTTTGCAGTTGATCAAATAAGTCACCTACTTGGGGCGATGGGTATTTGTTTTTGATGGTGATCATGTTCAGCTCTCTGAAAATAATACATAACCACAATGTTCCATTCTTCTTCTTTACAAATAGGACTAGGCATCCTATTGAGGAACATTTGGATGGTCTGATAAATACTTTATATAATAGCTCATCTAACTGGATCTTCAATTTTCTAACCTCTGTTGGAGCTATACGATATGGGGCGTTAGAGATAGGTTGAGTATAAGGGATTAATTCAATCTCATAATCAATTTCTCTTTGCAGAGTACTCCTAGTAATTCTTTAGAAAAACATCTATAAATTCGCGAACTATAGAGATATCTTTTGCTTTGTTCTTCCTTAGGATGAATGTTAATAGCATAACACTAATACACAACATATCCTTGACATAAGAGCTTACTTGTTTCCATAACAGAATTTAAAGGACAAGGTTTTTCCTTTCTGTGACCATGAAACATATTTCTCTCCCTTGTTCATCTCTTGAAATAACCTTAGGGCCACCGCAACCTATTTTGACCCCATAAGTACACAACCAGCTCATTTCTAAAATGATATCAAAGTTTGATGAGTCAAATTGAATCAAAACTTTAGGGAAAACTATCCCACCAATAGTGATTGAAACAAATTTATGAGAGGTAGAACAGTCAACTCTAGAGTCATTGGATCACTTGATTCCATAATTGGTTTCTGCCTCCTTATTCTCAAAGTTCACTTGCATGGCAGGAATATAAATGAATGAGTAGCAATTGAATCTACCGTACCAGATATGATAACTTTCTTCTTGCTCAACATGTAATCCCTTCCTATAGCTGCAGGCCTTAAAGGTGAGAATCCTTGTCTACAGCCTTTAGTCTTCAAGAACAGGCAACAATGAGTTACTCTGGCTACCGCACCACATACATTTATTAGTTCCCACTCGGCACTCAGAAGTGCTGTAGTTAATTCTTCCACAAATCTGCTCCAAGTAAAATCAAACACTAAGAGCCTATTCTTAATAATGTTCCACCAAATATTGGTTTAACCAATTAGATAAAATGTTTCAATATTCACCCTTTTATCCCCTGGTTTCACTGTGTCATACTTTCCACTCTAAAGTTCCGTAGTATGAATTAGCTGAAGATATCTTTCTAAGGGGCAGTACCCCATCAAAATTTCTCATTGACGCAATCTAAATGCATGGCAAAGATTTTGATTGTCAAACTTAAGCTTTATGCATGTGATCTTCAATAGAAAACTGAGGTTGAATCAGCCAAAAAGGGTAGACACATCTCGTTTCCCTTAGCAATGGATCCCACAAGTTAGACAACAATCAAACCCTATACAAAGTGTAGTTAAGATCTATCTTCTATTCAGGCGTACTACAAAATTATCATCCATTGACATGGGTGCAACCCAATCATAATCCAGCTACTAGTAACAATTGAGCTCTTAAAAACAGGAAAAAGTGATCAGAACTGATAAAGATATGACATGAGAGTGAATGATGATGCAACTGGACGGGGAGATGCTATGAAGACAAAAAGATGAAGCCCCTGGTCAAAGTGAGGAGTATCCAACAATTGATAATCCAACAAGAACAATGGTAAATAGTATGTTATCAGAAAGCGCAGTAAAATATTTTCAAGAGTAATGTCTACTTCACGGATAGAGGTGGAGTCAATGGACTGCTTACAAGAGTTTAGGCAATTTAAGCAAGTCTTAAATTACAATGGATTGAAGCAAAATGTCTCTCTAAAGTGTCCTTGGTTTCTCTTATATGGAATCGTCGATAGTTAATGGTTTCAAAACTTATGTACCATAGAACAAGTCTCTCCAAAATCCTACAATTCAGGGGATATTACATCAAGAACCCCCATATAGCTCACTTAGATGAAATTCATTAGTTACAGAAGAAAATATCTACAATCAATGAAGCATATTGAAGTAATTGCCACTTGGATTCGAGAAACGCACAAAATGACACCCATATAATGAGGAAATATAAGCTCAAAGTTGTACGTATCTACTGACTTGAATAGTCTGTACCATCAGACTTCTAGGCTGAATTTCATTGACCACTAGCCTCCAAATATGCTGCAACTTGAGTCAATGGAAAGCTTAATTTCTGTACTTTGATATAGACTAACTAAAATATTTCTATCTGATAGAATGCATAGACTACAAGTGGGATAAACTCAGACCTCGTGTACTGGAATTCTGACCAGTTTGCAGACTTGGCCTTGCCTGGCAATTTTGAATGACCAAATGACCTCCAATCCATTTGAAATTACTTCACATGCAAGATATCTCCCTAACTATAAAGTTAGGACAGAAAACCCCCAGATAAATCATGCTAATCATGGACAAAAGTTACCTCAAAGTCAGACCTTGTGCACTGATCAAAACTGCCAAGTTGATTGAACTTGTGTATTCTGCCTATACTTAGTTTTTCCTATGCATTTAACCTTAAAAAAATGAGTTAAGGGCCCTTCATAGGACACATCTGTAATAGCCCCCAACCCTAGTGCTAGGAGTGTTAGTGATTCTTAAATTCCTAGAGCGAAACAGACAGAGTTTTGCCTATAAACTGGTCATTTTTCAGACTTAAAGCCTTCCATCAAATCCCCAGCATTGACTAGAAGTACAAAAGGATATCAAATCAAGTTCAACGGTTATACATCGAAGACCACAACTCTACAGGCTACACGCCCGAAGCACAAGAGTCTACATCCCAAAAATAAACAATTTCAGCTAAAAGGACAACATACCATTCAGATAGGTGGCTCATATGTCCATACCGAGTGATTTCTGGACAATATGGCCATACTTACCCAAATGCATTAGAGGCACCTTTAACTTGTTGTTGTTCAAAATCACCCTCGAATCTGATACTTGAGATCAAACTAAATACATATTGTATGGATCCATCTGACAAAGAAGAATATACGAGTAAAATATTTGAGAGATAAGCAGACATTACTATTGTCACAAATCTCCAATGATATCATAATAATCCCCCAATAATAAGTTTTCTCGATTTCCTAACTCCACTCTCCATACTCCATATCCCATCAAGAAAATCTCAACCTGGCTCCGGTACCAAATCTGTAATGCCCCAAATTAAACATGTTTCACTGGTTGTATTTTTCTTAATAAATTCCTTAATTATAATCTAGATAACCCAAAGATAGGAGCATTACCGCCGTCCAAAAGGATAAGGCTTGAAACATGAGTGTTATAAATAACACAGTTAAGCATAGCTTCAATCATACACATACACACCTGATCAATCCATATATAATCAACTGTTAACCAACATAAGGTCTTTACACTATAGTAAAAACAATTCACCATGTAATCTGCATCTCCATCCATTAAAGATTTCAATATACAGCTCTAAAAATATACACACACTGTATCAGTGTTGATCTATCCAGATTTCCTTGCTCAACTTATTCTCTTCCGCTGGTTTACTAGCATGACGACGATTCTCTAAGCATTTGCCTAAAACAAAACATGAAAAATATTTTAAACTGTGAGCCGAAACTGAATACATGCATTCCTATATTGTTAAATGATCATTGAAACACTGGTTGGGCCCGCTTTGCAATTCATTTTAAGTTAAAGCAGTGAATGAGATGATTGTGAAACTGCATTGCTAGTTATTATCTTATAGTGAACCCCTTGATGCTGTTACGACCTATGGATAGGTGTACACCTGCCAAGCAAATCGAAAGACCTAGCCTGAAGCCGCGCGGGCAACTGAAGGGCAAATGCCTTATAGATGATAACTGATGAGGTCACTCATTAAGCGATAAATCACTGTATCAACTGATTCATTGATGTACTTACCAAAATATGATAACGTTGATAAATGCACTCTGATTTCTAAAGATACAGGCAATGGACGTACCTGAAGTCTTTAAAATGTAATTCCACTTGATAATACGTATGCATAATAGAAAATGATAGATTAAGCCCCATTTCTGTTTAAGAAATGTAATTATAGATAAATGTAGTTAGTAAACCATGTTCACTGACATAATTTAAAACTTTAATGGAAATTGATTAATTAAAAGGCTTCTACAATTCCAATGATTCAACATAAGGAAAGTTAAACCAAGATGATCTGAAAAATAAATCAGTTAGGGTTATTGAACTTGAAATACAATAAATTGAAACAAAATAGATCACATTGGAATGATTGAGCTGATAATAAAAAGATTTCCATTGAAATAAATGAAATATGAGTTTTTGATGTTTCTGAAATGGATAATGGAAGATTCCAAAATGTATAATAGAAGGTTCAATGCCATGAGGGGTGTTGTGAGGTTCACAAAGGCTCAAATAACCTCTGTTTGATCCGTTAAGCACTAATTTCTTTCTTCACATAACACCGCTTGATGGTCTATTTTAGAAAATCCATATCATGACTCCTGACCTCCAATTGAGATATAAAATCCCAATATGAAATTCTCATAATGTCCACTAAAACTTTTGTTTAGGACACAAAGCATGATTCACATAGTAAAGTCCCTAAAATTAGGGTAGAACACAGACGTGCACAATTTCAGTTCAATCTATGCAGTCATAGCAAAACGATCATAACTTTTTCCACAGAACTCAGATTAAGGGATTCAAAAGGCATTCGAAAGATAACTCATTGATCTATCCACATACTAAAAATCACAATTCAATGACCCAATCAATACCAGTTTTTCCGCAAAGTCCCCTGCTTATAAATGCTCCCAGTTTCGATGTATTCTGCGCAGTCTTCAGTAAATTAGTCATAACTTTGTCCACACAACTCAAAATTGAGTAATTCTGGAGCTTATTGAAACATAACTCATCAAGCTATCACTAAACCAAAATTCATGAATTTTTGGTATGCCAATTAATACCAGTTTTCTCCTAAAATGACCCCTATTTTAAGTCTGTTCACTGCTCAATAATCACATTTTTCAATCTATTCTTCACATAACCATCCACTAAAATCACTCTTTAACTTATATAAATTAGCATAAATATCTTGGTATTCATTATCAATGTCAAAGATCACAAAATGTCATTTAAAATAATCAAAATCCATCATCACACCTTAAACTTGCATGAACATGAACACCCTCCATCTTTTCTTTCTTTCAAGATGATCCAACCAATACAATATCAAAATAACTCTTGATTGCATCAAAAAAACATGATTAATAATCAAAAACAACAATCAAAATCCAAAACACAATCCAAACCACAAGATAAAGTTAGGGTTTACTCACTTGAAGCTTGAATATATGAAGATGGAGGTGGTGGTTGATGTTTGTGTGCGTTGTGGGTGGTGGCTGGTGGTTGATGGGGTGGTGGCTGGTGGATGTGGTGGTGGCAGCAAGGGCTGCCTATGGGGGCAGAGAAATGGAGAGGAAAGTGAGAGGAAAGAAAGAGGAAGACTAGTCTTGCTTGTAAGGAAGAAAAATGATTTTTATGCTTATCTTTGATACTTGGTTGATATATGCTCTTGGTTTTTGCCTTGTTTATTTGCTCTTTGTTTTTGCCTTGCTTATTTACTTGGCTAAAATTTAATCTCATTAATGCATTTGGCTAATAGTAATTAAGCTTAATGAGCTTAGACCCGAAAAATATACTTTGCGAGTGAAACTTTTTTTTTTTGTAGCTCGAAATTAAATTTTTTTCCCGTGATGTTATAAAAAATAATTTAATCTTTTAAATCATAATTATCGAGGCCTACTATCAATTTTTTCGAAATTGTTACGGTAAATGAAACTCGAATAGCAAAGTAGGGGCCAAAATTGAATTCTCCCAACCGGAATGACTAAATGAGATAAATAAATGTGAAAAATTAATAACATGGCTTAATTAGATAAATGAACATGATTTAGGGTCAGGCTATTACACTGGCCCTCTCCAAATGAAGATATGATGAGCTTGGTGAAGAAGTACGACAAACGTCACAAGTTTTCTCCTATCCGAAGAAGGCATTTGTTTAGTCAATAAAAGTGTTAAATATTATCTCTTTATTCACCTAGATTTTAGTTATTTTCGAGCTTATTTTGTATTTTAACAAGATTTTGTGTAGTTTTGTAGGTAATCAGCGAATGAGGAAAAGGCTTAGAAATTGAACGTTGAATAGATGATTTTTCATTAATTACCATGCCGACCTAATCCTTGTGCAAGCTCAGCCCAATCCTCATTTTGTCCCCAGGCTAAAGGCCAACCCCGATAGGTTGTACATAGACTTGGCAAAACTTACATGAGACCCGAAACCCGAACCGAATGATCCGAACCCATACCCGACCCGACACCCGAAATATGCTCAACCGAAAGTGGACCCGAAACTAGCATTGAACCGAACCGAACCGAACCGAACCACACCCGACATGAAATTTTCTACAGGGTTGCTTGTTTTGGCATGACGAGCGTATTTGGCCAAAAATTAATTGACCCGAAATTGAACCGAACTGAACTATACCTGACCCAAACCTAAACGACCGAAACTGTCACTTAATTCGAGCATGACCCGACCCGTACCCGAATCGAATGACCCATTTTTCAAGTCTAATTGTACGATGATTAGTGCATGAAAATTGGAAAGTTCTGAAGCTATGAAAGAATTGAAGAAATATAGCGAGAGTCCCTTTCCAAATCAATGAAGAAATTAGAAATCAGCAGTTGAGTGCAATTAGGAAAATGTGAAAGTTACTTGAAAAATAAGAGATTTATTATAATTAGGAAAGTGGAAGAATTTTTTGAAAAGTAGGAAATCTAATGTAATTAGAAAAGTATGGGGGTTGCTACTAGTATAAATAGTGGTTATGGGTGTACTTTGGAAATCATCAATTTCCTTCCCTCTCAATTCTGGCTTTAGTTTATAATAGTTTTAGAGATTGTTATAATTTTAGAAATTCTTTTGATTTGAGTTTTATGCAATTATCTTAGTTTTAATTTTATTTCAATTTTTCTAATCCTAGTTTCAATTCAAGTTTTTTAGTTTCAATTTTAGTTTGATTTTAGCTCCTCCAAAAATTCTCTCAATCAAAGTTTCGATTTTTACTAGTCCCTTTGGTTTATGGTGGATGCTGAATTTTCATGATTGACATCCATCAAATATTAAATACTCTTCGTTGGCTTTTAGGTGTATATGGTAGTCTCTTTCACTACAAAAAAAGTCTAAATAACCACGGAATCAATGACGAAAAAAGACAGATTAGCGACTGAATTTTGAATTCAGCGGCGGAATTGGCGATGAAAAAGGGACGTCGGATTTTTGCTCGTCGCTGCGTACTTGACGACGGAATTTCAGAATTCCTTCGCTAGTAGCAGCGGCCGCAGCGACAAACCCAATTTTTGGCGGGTGATGAAGGGCAGAGAAGTAAGCAACAGAATAAAAATCCGTTGCCATTAGCAAAGGAAATAGCGACGGAAATTCCGTCGCTAATGGCGACGAATTTTTATTCCGTTGCTGACTTCTGCTTAAAAAAAAAAAAGAAAATCTCATATTTTGTCGCCAGTCCGTCACTATAAAAACGCTTATTTTTGATCGTATCTTCAGTGCATACATTTAAACCCCTGCAAGAAATTTACAAAGAGTATTCACTCCATGAACATCCAATGATTTCAAGTATGACTTCATTCGAAGCATTCTCAACAATTTTTAAACCACAAACATGTAGAATATCACATATAAAGCAATACTTGAAACCAATTGTTTTCAATGCACAAACAGCAAGTGTTAAACAAAGGGTATATATCACAAATCACAAATCCCAAACAAACCACAAGTTGCTAGTTAATCAAAGTGAAATTAAGTTAGAAGAAGAGGAGAAACAAACACCAAGAGGAGGGGAATGAATTAAGCAGCTTGCCATTGTTGAGGCAGAAGCAAGCAAGCACCAAGAAGAAGAGGGAGAAGCAGGGAGAAGCAAGCACCAAGAGCACCAAGCCGTGTACTCCATAAAGAACCAATGAGGAGAGCCACCCACTGGGGGAAAACCGTAACATACTCAATCACCAAGGTGAGGATCATCATCTTCTTGATCTTCATCCTCATTATGTTGTGGCTGCTAAGGAACGGGTGGTTGAGATCTCGATCCAGAAGCTTGTTGCATTTGAAAAAATGCTTGCAATCACTTATCGATGCTCATTATTTGCTGGCTCAGTTGCTGGTTGCTTTAGGTAAGCAGTTTGTTGTATTCCTCCAGTTGCTTACATTTCTCCATAAGCAACTGGTAATTTTCAGCTTGTGAAGTTAGCTCACCCCCCCCCAAGTTGGTTACTACACCTCTTAAATCATTCAGCTCTTGTTGCAATGGCGTACAACCTGTACCGGCTAATAACCATTTATGTGAAGTACGTAACATTAGTACATCAACTAGATAAACTTATCTTATAACAATGTTCATTGAAACTTTAATATTAAAACTGTATCAACTCGCTGGATGGGACTGAAATGACAGGATTCTCTAATATTGACCGCCTCATTGGCTCATTGCCAATGCCATAAATATGTTATTTTTTGTTCTTGTATGTCTTCACCTACAACTTATTTGGATTTGGAAGTGGTTGGGATGAATTTTGAGAAGTGCCATCCCAGGCTTCTTGGGAGTTAATTATGTTTTGAAATTCGCGTTCAAAGGATTCCTACAATATCACAATATATGAAAAAAATCATATATGTTACAGTTAATGAAATTAAAGTATATGAGTCCAGTTTGAACTACTAATAAAGATTGATAATTGAGAATAGCTCATATATGTTGTTTGTGATTTCTTGTCAACCTAAGATGCATCTTCTTTGCTATGGAGTTTGTGAGTGCGCCCAAATAATTCAACAACAGCTAAAATAGTTGACAACAAATGCAAGTACAAATATATAACAATTGCAGATATCAACTGTTTACTCAGACATCATAATAGTTAGCTAATAGATATTTTGAAAATTTAGAAATTCTGTCTGCCTACGTGCAAATTCATCGAATTGATTTACTCCATTTAGAAGTTCTTGGGTATAACCACTACGATCAGGCAATAATCTATTATACATCCATCTACGATGTGGAAGACCATTTATAAATAATCACATAAGTTGTTGGATAGGAATTATTTTTAATTTAAACAATAATAATACATAAATTACTCAATTATATATTACATATGGTTACTTATAAATTTCTATAAATATACTTATATTCTTACGAATTTCAAAAAACTAATAAATCATCCAAACTTGAGCGTTTTATTCCACCAACATATCAAATTTCAACTTAAAATTACCAAACCTAAGCCTACATTATATTTGCAAAATCTTGAAACAAATTAGAGCTATAACTTCATACAAACATCATATTTCAACAAAATTATAAACTAAAATATTTCATTCCACCAACATATCAAATTTTAACTTTACATTACCAAACTTAAACCCTAAATTGCATTGAGCAAAATCTTCAAACAAATTAGAGCAATAACCTCATATAAATACCACATTTCAACAACATTATCAATTAAAGCATTTCATTCCATCAATATATCAAATTTTAACTTCAAATTACCAAACCTAAACCCTAAATCGCATTTAGCTAAATTTTGAAACAAATTAAAGCAATAATCTCACACAAATACCATATTCAACATAAATATGAGCTAACTATGAAATTCTAATAACGTAATACAAAAATTTGTAGAAATTACAACTAGTTTAGTTGAGAAAATTTACCTCAAAATGCTCAAAAGAATCTGCTAAAGGGCACGGCAGCCGCGGCCGGCGGCAAAGGAAGGCTGCGGAGTGGTTGGCGACGGCAGGAGACGGCGGCGGTGGCCGGTCGACGACGTGGGCGGTGGGGGTTTGCTAAGCGATTTCGCCTCTCTCTCTCTCTCTGTCGCGAGTGTCGAATGAATTCCAAACCAAATCTGGATTCATTTAATTGGGGCGGCGACAGAATTAGCGACGGAAATTCCGTTGCCAGCCCTAATTGTTTTTAAAATTTGGATTTTCCTCATTTGGCGATGGAATTTCCGTCGCCATATTGAAGCTAAATTGGGGCGGCGATGAAATTAGTGACGGAAATTCCGTCGCCAGCCCCAATTTTTTTAAAAATTTGAATTTTCTTCGCCTGGCGACGGACTTTCCGCCGTCATATTGAAATTAAATTGATTTTTTATTGATATCCGTCACCAGTACTGAACGCTGGTGACAGATTTGGACTTCCATCGCCATGTCCGTCGCGGAGTCTGACTTTTTCCTAATACAAATTATTCCTCGCTATTTCCGTCGCCAATTCCATCGTTATAATTGTCCGTCGCTGAATTCCGTAGTTATTTTGTACTTTTTTAGTAATGTTTCCTCTCCCTTGTCTCTTACTCTCCCTTGCCTCTTATCTAGAATTTATTATTTCGCTAGTGGTTGTAATGATTTCTTTGGTAGTTGTTCAGCTTACAGTTTTAATCATGTTTAGATTGGTTTCAACTTCTGTTAGTTGAATGATTATATTTTGCTTATTTACTGCTTTAAGTCGAATTAATATGGGTTAGTTAGTTGCAGTGATCTATATTTAACCCTGTCTCTGTAGATTCGACCCTCAAGTATTACAACTGGTAATCGTATGCTAGTGGTAAAATCTTACAACCTTTTTAGATTATATCAACAATCTACCTAGTTCGCACCCTCTATCTCTTCTCTTCACTTCATCAAGTGAGAGATAGACATTTTTTGTCCCTTCTCCAAAGCTACAAGATTGTTGTAAGTACATTTTCCTCGCCATTAACTACTTCGCTAGTTGGTCGAAGTTGAGGATATGCCCTCAATTGCTAAGAAAGGAGCAAGAAAGTTCGTTTAGAAGAATATTATCACAAGGTTTCGCATTCTAAGAGCAATGATCTTCACAATGGCTAACAATTTGACACCACCAAGTTCTACAATAACTTAGCTTAATGTGCAACACCTTGAACTCCCCTGAGGTCACCAATAGTTATGAGAACGATTTTAAAAATAATCAACTGATCCCACAAATCACTACAAGCTTTTCGGCATGCTTTGTCCTCACTCTATCACTACATGGAAAAGTTCCCAGGAGGTCACCTATCCTAAGATTTCTTCATGACAAGTACACTTAACTGAGAAGTTATTAAACGTAGGATTCCCGAACAGGTTGGTGCACCTTTGGTGATAAAGGTAGTCACTTCAAATCCTTTAAGCAATACTCGATGTGTTCGTTCACCCCTAATTGAAGAGCACAACATCCTTGTTGTGCTTTACAAATCAGCCAACTTACAAGTCCCCTTGACCTACAATTCTCTCCCAGTATCTTTGTCCTACTTGGTTATTACTTAGGTCTCCCCTGTCTGCTAACGTAGCTCATAATCACTGGTCAGTTCTAATACTATCTGTAACACCCTTATCCTCCCAAGGTTGCAGACAATTACTAGGAATGGCTTCAAGATTTGTTAGCTGACTCACAAATCACTACAAGCATTTCTAGTGTGATTCGGCCTCTCTCACATGCTACTTGGAAAATTTTACAGGAGGTCACCTATCCCAATATTTATCCATAGAAAGTATGCTTAAATGTGGAGTTATTAAGAGTGGGCTTCCCAATTGGGATGGTGCATATTTGGTGATCTATGTAGTCACTTCAAATCCTTTAAGCCACACTCAAGATGTTACACAATATAACTAAGAAGCTCGCTCATCGCCATGGCCAACACTTATGCAAAAGAACAAGGTGAATCTCAAAGGAATGGAAAGGAGCTAAAATTGACCCTCTAAAGCCAACTTAGTAAATGCAATTTGACCAATGCAACTCCACACAACTTGACTATGAATCTAATCCTAGGGGCTAACATGGAACCCAATAAAATTTTGAAGCTTAGCAACAACTAAAAATAAGCATATAAAGGATAATCCAAACAAGAAATATAAGAAGGAGACAATAATCATGACCTTAAGCAGTTGCCCATCAAGCAAGTGTTGCAATGAGCCAACCTTCCAAGCAATGCCTGTAAGGATCAGTTGTAGACTAGACTCCAGGAGGAACTTATATCCCGAAGACCCGGTCAAGACTCTGAAATGTATGCCTCCTATCAAATGAAGACCCCTAGAGGGAAAAATATATGACCCCTAGTAGATGTCATTCAAGTGAAGATCATTGGGAGAAAATATAATGTATGACCTAATCCAACATCATTCAAGTGAAAAGTCTTAAAAGGAAAAACATGTGACCACTAGGGGACATTATTCAACTAAAGACTTAAATGATTATCATCCAAGGAGAACTTAAAGGGTTTGGTCAAAAATTCACCCAAAGACGCCATTAAATTTTCGTTATCATCTCTTTTTTTTTTTTTTTAATTCACACTAGCACACATTACATTTAAGGTCGGAAAATTTGGGCTTGCCTCATCCCCCTTCTTACTGTGTCCCCCTTCTTACTGTAAGCTCTACCATGTTTAAAAAGAAGAAATGAGGAAAATATGCCCTATTTTTTGAAGGGTTCCTATCAAATTGTGGAGGGAAAATTCCTCACAAGAGCCCACTTCAAATTTCAAAAACAGAAAACACAAAAATCGAGGGGGTGGAGGAATAGTTTTTAAGTTCTTCAGAGAGGGGGACAAAGAGGAGGGGGTTCAGGATGTTCGAGGGAAAATGGGAAGATGGTTGGGATTTTGGGGGTATGGGGTTTTGGGAAGGGGATGGGGAGGAGGGTTTTTAAGGGCTCTTTTTTATGAGATCTCTCGGGCTCATAATTTTTTTCCTTCTCTGCGGGATTCAACTCTTTAAGGGATCAGTCACACTGTCAAAAAAATTTTTCATAGCAAGCAACTTCTCCTTTCACAACGTGATATATATGTAGGTGCATGCATTTTTGAAAAATGCATAGGAAATAAAATTAAGCAATTTAGCACTATGCAACTAAAAGATTACGCTCTCAACCTCCTACATTGCTTTGCCATTGGAGACCATCGCCTTTTGGCAAACTTAGCACCTTTAGCCCTTAATGGCTAAAGGGTCACGCTCCCAACATTCTACATGGGGTTGCCATAGGAGAATACCACGCATTGGCGAATTCTGCACCTATAGACCTGAATGGCTAAAGGGTCACACTTTCTACCTCCTCAAGAAGTTATATCCTAGGGGACCACACATTTAATCCCAAGCAACTCAAGGGTCTTCCTTACAACCTCATATATAGCATTGCCATAGGAGAACACTGCCCATTAGCAAACTTAGCTCCTATAGCCCTTAGAGGCTAAAGGGTCGTGTTTGTAAGCTCCTATATGGCATTTCCCTATGAGAGTGTCGCCTTTTGAACACTCAACATCTTGAGCCCTTAGTGGCTAAACAATCACACTCCCAACCTCTATACCGTGTTGCCATAAGAGAATGCCACCTATGAACGAACTATGCACCTTTAGCCCTGAGTAGCTAAAGGTCACCCTTTCTACATTTTTAAGGAGATATACCCTAGGATAATGTACCTAGGCCCCAACAATTAATGGGTTGCAGTTTCTACCTCTTTAAGGAATTGTGCCCTACGAGAATGCCCCTTTAGCCCAAAGCAGCTAAAGGATCGTGCTCACAACCTCCTATATGATGTTGCCATACGAGAATACCACTCTTTTGCAAATCATGCATCTTTAGCATAGAGCAGCTAAAGGTCTGCGCTTTCTACCTCTTCAAGGGGTTACACCCTAAGAGAATGTTACCCGCATGACAAACCTTCCACCTTGTAAGCGCCGAGGTTTCTATCTTATCTAAGGGTTGTGCCTAAGGGAAACTACCCTCCAACGTAAAATCATTACATCTCCTATCATATCTCTCTCCTGAGGAACTCTTCCCTTCTATAAAGATTACATCTTTATCCCTTAAACGTTGCATCTATAAAGTAACTGTCTTCAGTATCCACCATTTTCATATGATCCTGACTTGGGTGTCAGAGGGACTTACCCTGGGATCCACCTTCAATTTAACATCTTTGTGCAGGCTAGGTGAGGCACGCGTCAGGAGTGCCTGAGTCATCCACAAAGATGTCATGGTGTAATCTCAACCTTGCATGTCATCACACCTTAGTCTCTCTGAAAACAAAAATAAAACCTAGACAACATAACAAACTAAAACAACACCAAAACTTCTAACTACCCTAACTTGTTGCTCTCTGTCATCATCTCTATCCATGAATATCCATGTCAAGGAGATCTTACATCATGCCTTAGTCGCTTCCTTGTCCATATCAAGAGCCAGACGAACATGCAAGCACAATATCAAGTCGGTTACTAAATGCTCTTGCTGCTTGCTACAGAAAAACGTGACCGTAGCAGAAACAAGATTGACCTCTTTTGTAGTGTGGTTGATTTGTACATTCCACTTTTGTTGTAGAAGCCTCTTAATGGTCTGAAATATGCATAGAGGGACTAGGATGATAAGATTGTAAGATTTTGAATCATGAGGCAATACATCTTACTCATCATATGAAGATGTTAAAACTAATCATAGGTTGCCACATTAAATCCTTTCTGTCCCCTCCCTCGAACATCTCCCATGTGATAACATGTACATCGATGTAGTGCCATTTCAATATTTTTGTAGTTCGCATTGAATAATGAGCAATATCATCTTCTACAATTTAAAGTTTAGACTGAATAATAAACAGCGCTACTGCTTCCCCTCCAAAATTACTATTACGTAGCAATGTTTAAATCACGAAGATATTTGTAGCTGAATGGCATGAAAGATAAGTTTACACATTTTCCACGAGGGTTCAAATCCTTGTAGACCTAGTTTCCTCTTGTAGGCTCCCCGTTGGCCTATTAATAGGGGTAAACCTTCATTGGGTCCAGTTCGGTAACTGTGTAATCCCTTGCCCACCTGCAAGTCCGCGAGGCTTACGTTGAGACTAGTGAGTGTGCTAACTCACCACTTAAAGAAAGAAAAGAAAAGGCAATGTCTACATCTAAATTTAAGGGTGGAGTAAGAAAGGAGGTAAGCTGGAGGACGACGATGCGTAAGGTTGTATGCCGCTCTCTCGCTTTCTATGGGGCACGCTCACCCTCTTTCTCTCTCCTCCATGCTTTTCGCTCCTCATCACGAATGTCGTGTAATCGCAGTTTCGCAGCCTCTACTTCAGGTCTCTTTATATTTGATTCCGTTTAATTTGCAGTTGAAATTGTGATTTCCATCCCTTTTCTGCGTCTAATTTCTGTTTCTGTTGATTCTCTTTCATTCTTCATCATCTGGCATTGCATTGAAATTCGATATCACTAGTAGTCTAATCATTTTCCATTTAATTTCAATATAAATTCAAAGTTGTGTTGGGGCTGAAGATGGAATGATTTCTTGTTTTGCTGGTTTCTTCTACATTGTTAAGTTTGAATCTTTGCTGCTGCGAATAGTTTAAGAATAGTGAAGCTTG
Source organism: Carnegiea gigantea (assembly GCA_029747015.1). Taxonomy (NCBI): domain Eukaryota; kingdom Viridiplantae; phylum Streptophyta; class Magnoliopsida; order Caryophyllales; family Cactaceae; genus Carnegiea; species Carnegiea gigantea. The sequence continues at coordinate 513,422 of JAKOGI010000500.1, forward strand.
CAAAGTAAACATGGGTTTCTGGATGAATTAGCTTCTCTGGACTTTACTCATTTCAACTTGCAGTTTGGTCCCCTTTTTATATCGTGTATTTTGAATTTGATTTTGATAGTTAGGTATATACGGTTTATTTTACAGGACCAACGCCCCTGGAAAAAAGAAAGAAAAAAGTGGAAAACCCAAAAACAGGAAAAGGGAACATAAAGTGTCTTGTTATTGAGTTTATGAAAATGAAGTGAAGTTAAACATTCTGGTGTAGTTGCAAACCTTTGCTGTAAGTAAGCTTTAGAAACTTTTAGGTGTGTTGAAATTATGTGACTAGTTGCAAGTTTTTTTTAAAAATTGTTTCTTTGATCATGATTGTGAAACTATTGAGTGTGTTGGGAGAAAATATCTCTGGGAGGAGCCTTTTTGTGCCCTTGGAAGGAATGGGTGTCGGAAATGTGCCCCTTTATTTCTTCCTGGGAGATCCTAGTTATCTAGACTTGTGACAGCTTCTATACTGTTACAGATAACCATATGCTTAGACATGTTCTTGATGGCTGCAAAACCACCTTAGATCTGAAATCAGCATTGAAGACCCATGCAAAGATTGTCAAGCTTGGATATGGTGTGGATTCTTCACTTGTATGTTCCCTGCTCGTAACATATGTTACTTGTGGAGGGCTGAATTTAGCTTCTTTGCTTTTAGATGAAGTCCCGTGGTGGAACATTGATTTGGTGACTGGCAATAAAATGATTGCAAGTTTTATGAAGAATGGAGATGTTGGTACTGCAAAAAAGGTTTTTCTCAACATGCTATCTAAGGATATTGTCTCATGGAATTCTATGATTGGCGGCTGTGTCAAGAATTGCCAATTTGAGGAAGCACTAAGGTTGTTCAAGGATATGTGCTCGTTGGATATTCAGCCAGATGAATTTACGTTTTCTTCTGTTATTGCAGGGTGTGCACGACTTGGAGCCCTTGATTATGGTTTGTGGGTGCATGATCTGATGAATAAAAAGAAAATTGCAGTGAATAGCATTGTGCATGCTGCTTTGATAGATATGTATGCAAAATGTGGAAAAATTGAAATTGCGAGAAAATTTTTTAAGAGCATTAGAAGCAATGATGCATCTGTTTGGAATGCAATGATTACTGGTCTAGCAATCCATGGACTTGCCTCTGATGCTATTTCAGTATTCTCACAGATGGAAGCAGAAAATGTTCATCCAGATGCTGTAACGTTTCTTGGAGTTCTTACGGCATGTAGTCATTGCGGCTTAGTGGAAATGGGGCAAAAATATTTTGATATTATGAGCGGACAATACTTGATAAAACCACAGCTGGAGCATTATGGGGCCATGGTTGACCTGCTTGGTCGTGCTGGACGCCTAGAGGAAGCCTATAACACTATCAAGGCAATGCCAATGGCACCTGATGTAGTGGTATGGAGGACCCTCCTTAGTGCTTGTAGAACTCACAAAAATTCAACCTTAGGTGAAATTGCTCTTGCAAATATATCAACTCTTGATAGCGGTGATTATGTCCTGCTGTCAAACACCTACTGTTCCCTGAGCAAGTGGAGTAGCTCCATAAATATGAGAGAAATCATGAGAAGGGAGGGAGTCCACAAGGATCGGGGAAAAAGTTGGATTGAGTGGGCAGGTGTTATGTACCATTTCAGGGCAGGTGATCGGTCACACCCTGACACAAAGGCTATAGACAAGGTTTTGAAGCAATTACTTGTGAGAGCAAGGTTGGAGGGTTTTGTTCCTGCAACAGAGTTGGTTTTGATGGATGTCGCTGAGGAGGAAAAAGAAGAGAATCTGAATTTTCATAGTGAAAAGTTAGCTTTGGCTTTTTGTGTCCTCAAAACAAGTCCCGGAACTGAAATTCGTATCTCAAAGAACTTGCGAACTTGCTGTGACTGTCATTCTTGGTTTAAAACAGTCTCGAGGATGTTGAGAAGGGTGATCATTGTCAGGGATCGGATCAGATTTCACAAGTTTGAAGGTGGTTCTTGTTCTTGTGGGGATTATTGGTGAGTGTTGTACAAGTTGCAATACATGGAAAAATCTCTTTGAAGCGCATACGATGGCTGTGTTTTTCCAGTCAACATTTAGTGTAGCAATGATTCGTCAGACTGTGTTGAAGGAGGCGATGGAAAAGACATGGAGAAATGATCTAAACTGGACAAACAAGATTCAAGTTTATGATGTTTTTAGTTCACAGCGTGGAGATGTGAAGGTATTTGACTAATTATGAATCATCTTCTATCGGCTGCTTGTTTCTTCCAGCATTTCTCCCCGGCCCCTAAAGAAGGGAAAAGGCTAACTTGAATTGATAAACTTCATTTCAAAGTGGAACATAGGATTTCCAGAAATTTTGAATATGTATTTCAGAGAATGAAACTCCCCGATTATCATTCTAATTTGTTTATTAGCTTGTTTACACTGCAAATAGCCGAATAATATGACTTTTGAGTAGCTCATTCGGCGTTGTCAAAGTAAGGAGAAAAAGTGTTCATGTTATTGACATATGTTATTTTTACATTGAGGTTACCATACGTGAACATGACTTGGATCTAAATGACTGATCTGTTGCTGGCCCTGGGTCACACAATAGTAGATTACTAGGTAATTTTTGGTCCACCGAAAGCTATGTGAAATGTTATGATCCTGTGAATTAGGTATTTATCTTGTTATGTGAGGAATCCGTGTTTTTTTGTCCTATGGGTTTTGAGGCAGCCTTCCATGTGTCCAAATCCAAATCCAATACCCAAACATCCCGTCACTAGGCGGGTTGTGGGGCTCTAATGTGGCAACCGTACCCCTGAATTGTAAAATTACAGAGATATTAGTTCCGATTGATCCTAGATTTAAAAATCGTAGACTACCTACTACTCCACAGAAACAGAGCAGAGGAAGTTTAGAGAAATATTTTGGTTTAGTCCATACAATTCAAGCTGAAAAAATAGTCCAAACTTGCCTTTTTCGGCCTTCCATGTGTGTCCTAGAAAAAGCAAAAGCTTATACAGTGGAAAGCTCTAGGCTATGGATTTCAGCAGCCTGTATACTCCGAACAGCATATTTGCATAATTTTTAAACTATAATTTCTATTAAAGGCTAAAAGGGCTGGCATGCTGCTGATTGAACTGTTGTAACTGTAAAAAAAGTAGGGGAAGCTCAAGATTAAATAGTTTTATCTATTTTTATTTGTGGAGCTTAATGGGAGGGACTTATAAATCTCCACAGAATTTTTGCTTCTAGTGCTTTTTCCCATTCTTTTGGAGAGGGATTATGATTAGTTGGCTCTCCGTGATATTGAGAAGCAATCTATTTCTCATATAAGACAAAATAGTTCTTAACGTTTGAAAATGATTGCTAAGGGAGCATTTAATTACTTTTGTTCTTTTTTTAGGATTTTTTTTTGGTGGGGTGTTGGGGGTGGGGGGGGAGCCTTTACATTTCCGTCATCTCTTTTCAGATAAATTCAGCCGAGCTCACAACAACTCGAAGCTTTGATTAAAAAAAGTTATTGGCTTTTTTCTTTTTTTGGGAGGGGGGGGCCTATTACATTTTTGAAAAAATGCTTGTATTTTCTAATGCGCTTAATGCTTTCTAATGTATCTATGCTATATTATAGTTTACTATTACTGTGTATTTGAGGCTCATACTAGTCATTTTCGATATATGTCGATGAAACTTGAACCAAACAAAACAAACTTAGTTAACAAATAGGAAACAGATACAGAAACACAAACATCTGAGGGTTGAAGGTATGGCTAAATAGGTGATCATTTTCAAAATGGATTTTGAGAATGTATATAATGCATGTGCAAGAGCTTCTTGAACAAAATCATAAGCAGATAAGTTTGTGGGCATAAATTGAAGAGAGGCATAGTGATTTTTGTAGTGTGCTTCTCAATCCAATTAAGTGGTCCCTATGGGTGGTTTCATGTTTTTGAGAGGTTCAGGAGAAGCCCCCCTCCCCCCCCCCGGGCTGGCCACATTTATTTTCTGTCGTTAGTGCGTGGTCTTGTTTCAGATCACCAAGTCTTCATGTGGGCAGAGACTATTTGTGGTTTCATGCCTGCAAACTCCCCCCCCAACCCCTCCCCCCCCCCCCCCCACCCCCAAAAAAAAAAAAAATCTTGTTTTGATTACTTGACTAAGTTAGGATGTTCCGCCTTTTCTCCATGATTTTGAGCTTAGCTTGTATCGGTCTGTTATCATGATTGTTAATGTCAATTTTTTGTACCCTGCTTGTTTTTTCCTGTTACAACCAAGGTAGGAGTTATCTCAGAAATAATTCCAGAATACTCGTTTTTTGGAATCCTAAAAGGTTGAATGCCTTTAGTAAGTTAGGATAGTGAAAAAGTGCGTATTTCTTTTTATATTATATTTATTTACCATAATTATGTACGTGTCCGGCCTGAATGTGATCAACTTTTGTAACTCAAGCAAATTTGTATTTCTGTTTTCTTAAGCATGTTCTGTTGTATTGAGAGTAATGTAATCATGACTACCACAAACTATGGTAAGTATGATTGCTTCACATTACATCCAGCCAAAAAAAGTTACTAAACAGTGCACCATTTTCAGTTTATTGTTTTCCTGCGTTTGCGAACAGGTTATAGTGAGATAATTGTGTGCTGGTCTGTTGCTGATACTTGGTTGATGGTTATTATATGCCTTCTTTAGCTTAGCATCTACCAGCTGAGTTGATGTTTTATGTTGATCAATACCTTAACATCATTCATAGCCGCTTCCATTATTCCCAGGGGTTAGGTGCGCCGCCCTCGCGCCCGCCCCCCCCCCCCCCCGTGGTCAGTGGGGGCGTGGGGGCTTAGAATTGTGTCCTTTAAATTCTCTTTGTGCCGCCAAGTTACTGATCAGCAGATAAACATATGCAAGGGTTGGATTTTCGACCAGCAAACATTGGCATGGCTGGATTTGGAAAATGACCATTCTTATTGTTGCTGTAATCCCCGGTTAGCATTAAGTTGCGTATTGTCCCTTCCCTTGGGTTCATGTTTCTGATCAGAGGATTTCTGCATTCAAATCTGGGGCTAGTCATGGTTCTTTCTATAGTCCTTTGCTTTGGCTGTATGCCTATGAGAACCTGTTTGTGAAGGGTATATCACCATGCCAATGTAGAGCTGCTGCAATGCAAAGCTGTTCGTGATTAGGTTTGGGGGTCTTTTATTAAGTACTTCGTCCCATTATCTTTACTCTGCTGATTGACTATAGTCAATTGTCCTGTCAGTTGACTAGGTTCTGAAAATGGGTGTGCAGAACATCCTTCTCATCACGTACTTACTGCTGCATTTTTGACCTAACAAAGAAACACTCTCGTTGAATGGAGTGCACGTGAAGCATAAGGAGGTTTACTCAATTTTGGCTGATGGTTTCGATCGTTTGCTGTGGGGATGCCTGTTGGTTACTAAATCTTTTTGACTACGTTATTTGACTTGATACAAGGTTGCCAGAACAGCCCTCAAATGCCTTTAAGGATGCCCATGAATCACATTTAGATGAGCAATCACAATGATGCTAGTTGCACTGTACTGATCATTTATCAGTTTTCCCTGTGGGTCATATCTGACCTTCTTTTCGAAGGGGTTCTGCACATCTGATGAGGGGATTTTATGTTAAAGGGAAGAGCGGGGAACAGATGGGGCTTGCTGCTTTCTACGCTGTGGAACTGCAGCTAATAGTGCTGTTGACGATGCTCTTCATGAATCCTGTGATACTAAGATTGTAAATGCTGGAACTTGATGAGGGGCATGAATCCTTGTGTTTATTTGTGACTTATTTCGTTTCGATTAATTGATAACATTTTGCCCCATTTTTACAAGCAATGGGCATTTATTTTCTTTTCTTGCGATTCCAGAGCATGGGCCCACAGTAATTTGATGAAGGCAGCCAAGTTACCAAAGAATTGTCTTGGATTCTGCCTGGTAATACAGGATGTGAGTGCTTCGGTTTATGAGTAGGTTTACGGGATTAGGGATGGTGCTGAAGTAAAATTGAGCTCTTCCGATGACCCGTAGTACTGCGGGAATGGTATCTGAACTTGGCTATTCTAGGCTAATTATTGTCAATAACTTCCTGCATTGGTACCAGTGGATGTTTGCCTCCATATATATCCGGGAGTTGGCTTTCCTCTATGTCCTCTAGTAATGTTGATGTTCAGCTTCCTGTCATCCACGAAGACTATCTGCACAGAGAAGAAAATCTAACAATTTCTCAGGTGAGATATTTTTTGTTGGAGTTACACACCCTCTTAACCTTTGATTTATAATTATTTCGTTGAAACCCCTAACCCCCCCCCCCAAAAAAAAAAAGAATAATCAAAGGAGAAGCTTCTTTTTTTAAAAAAAAAAAAGGGAATAATGAGAGGATAAATTTGGTGAAGCCCCCCGTGTGTGATTGTAAAATTAAAAACCATGTAACAAATTGGCAATTGTTCTTTTCATTGTATTTGATATGGATGATCTGACACTTTAGTACAGATCTGGGATATCCTAAATTCCTGCTGAGCTCTGGTAAGCTCAAAAATTTTAGATAGATGGCCTTAAGAATTTTATGTAGACTATTATGTAAGATGTGATGAGATGCCGTTTTTTGTAGGTTGGCGATCATAAGCTCAAATGGTTGTATAACTTGATGGATGCATGGTAATTAAAAGTTCATAGAATCTCGCAAGTTTATCTGATCACCTTTGTCTTAGTTTTGTCGTCACTAAAGGGGTAGACAATCTTCCACACCGCTTGAAAATTCTTGGTGCGTGCACAATGCAACGCTCCCCAGTCTTTCTGGATACAGATCCTGCACACATTCATGCCATTCTTTCCAATTTAAGAGTTGAAAAAGTGTGCATTTTGTGTGCCTCCTGATGACTACTAGCGTGTACCCAAGACCCACTATCCTCCTATCGATCCCCTCCTGCCAAAGAAGAACAACAGTTGCCTTGCAACCTAATGTTGTGTCAGCTACCATTCTTGGGGTTTGTTTACCTTACAGGCTATTTGAGAAATGATTTTCTGTTCTAGGAAAAGTCAAGAATATATGGATGAGTTATTTTTGTTGGACTCAAGGCAAGGGCCGAAAGGAACATAGAGAAATTAACAAAGAAGTGAAATCGACAAACCCCAAGGAGATGAATTTTCTTCTTCTGTCTTACAGTCCCGAAATTAACTGAGGAGTCTACCTGTAGAATAGAGAGACCCGCAAGGTACTCCACGGATGTCACTGTTAGAGTATCCCCATCCTTGAAGATCCCAATACCCACAACTTTTTCTGTCCAGGAATCCTGGTTGAATAAAGGGAAACCAACGCTGAATTTAGTAAGGTAACATACATCAATAACTGTTAGAGACTTTTGGCAGTGTTTTATCTTTTTTTTTTTTCCTAACTATATTTTCTCATCTGATCTTGTTGTAGTGTGTATATGACTCAGAGAGCAACCTTGAGCATTTCTTGTCAAGACAGTAGACGACAACTCCTGTAAAATGGCATGACTGTGTGAGCTATATCAGACGTTGTTTTTTAAAAAAAAAACTCAGGTGTCCAAGGACGAACAATGTAAGGTACTTACGCTTGAACTTCATCTGGGTTGGTATTTCGAAAAGTGTCTGCCTCCAAAGACTAGTAAAATGGACGTCCCTTCTTGTCAGCACCTCCAAGGAACACATCTTGTTTTGGGGCAATTTCATTTTGTACCTCTCCATCTGAAATGTGGCCTTGGGCACAAATGTCCTCTCCTTTTCAGGTACTTCAAGAAAAATGGTAGCCGCCTTCTCCACATGCAAGATCTCGAGCTCTTAGAAATCTCCTTAGTGTCAAGTCATCTGGACTCCTAGGTGCATACTCAGAAGTTTTCTTTTAGCTATTGAGACGAGAATTGCAATCTCAGAATTTGGCAAGAGTTAATCCTGATAACCAATGTATTCTATCCTGTGATATGTGACCTCGACAGCCTAATTTTCTGTATTCGTTGCTTCCTCTCAGAAGCGTCAGACGAGAAAGTTTCCTAACATACAAACTTCAGAGCTGTTGAATCTACTCTGCTAAACATGAGGGAATCTCAATGGGAAAGTTCCTGAGCTGAATGAAATGAAACATTAGCTGATAGCTTGATTTCAGCGTAAGTTTTAGCCATAATTGTATGGAAAATTTTGCAGTTTCCTGAACTTTTACATCCTAGAACTTACAAAAACGGCATAGTGTTTATATTTGCCAAATCGCTATGAACGTTTCTCCTGGGTTGATGACATTGAGCCAACTGGAAAGTGTTATTGGTGCATTTTCCTTGTATAATTTCTTGCCCTCTTATGAACAAACTTTGATATATGAAAAAAAAAGTATTTGTAAAAATGGATGCGAATGGGGAAGGAAGAAACCTTAGAAGCGGTGTCATGGCATTCAACAGCGGCTCTCATGAGGGAGAGCTTCTGTTGCTCTTCATCAGTGCTGTTGCTTTCTTCATCTTTGATTTTTCCTTGTCCTCCATGTTCTTCTGTTTGCTGAAGTTTCTCCATGCTATGAGCAGGGTGGAAATGAAATGAGAAGAAGATGTAGTTACAAACAAGAAAGCTCAACCCAATATAAGTGAAGCACTTGCCAATTTCAAGTATCCAGGAAGATGGGGCATGAGGGTGGGGCAGTGGCTCACCTGTGCGTTATTTCTTGTGTTTCTGTTAGGTAAGTGGTAGCATTGAATTCTATTGTTACTTAGGGCGCTGGGGTTGTCTTGTCAAAGACGCCTCAACTTGAGTTGTGGACCGAGAGTTTCGGGGAAAAGAAGGAACAAAAAAGTGGAAATCTTGCAGTTATTCGTAGTTCAGCTGTGGTTGCCTGTTAGGTAATTGTAGAAGAAGTATTTCTATGGAAATCGTTTACTTTTTTGAGGAGAAATGGGCCATCAATAAATATTTTTGGTACTACAGGCCTATTCTTTTCGTGGGTAAATTGGGATGAATAAAAGGGTGAAATGGATTGAAGTGGATTGAAGCGAGTTGAAGTGATAAATTGATATTGGTTAAAATAGTGGAAGTGGGTTGAAGTAGATTAAAGTGGGTTGAAGTAGGTTGAGGTTAGTATTTTGGAATTTACCAACGAAAAGAACAGGGCATGTCGAACTGACTGCACGATCTGTTTGGGAGGTGAGGAGAATATGGAGTAAAGGCTAGTAAATATAAGAGTAAATAAGAATAAAGAGTACTAGTCAAAGACTCAGTAAAAGAGTAAATAATGTGTTCTTGTTTGGGTTGTACACAAGGATAAATTAGAGGAAGGTCAAAGTAAATAAGAGTAAAGGAAGTATTTGACATACGACTTGCAAAATTCGGGTTCATGTCCAGTTCGTATATTATGAGCCCCGGATCATGCAGCAAATGTCATACCAAGCGCCTTCACATCGTCAGTAAGCCCATCTGCGGGGCAGTCTTTTTTTTTATTTTTTTGGGTTTTCTCTCTCTCTTTTTTTTTGGGGGTCTCAATCGTTGTTTTAATTAATTGGTTGTGTAATATATGGATCCCAATTAATGATACTTTAATTTGCGTAAAAAAATTTGTTCATTAGTCATGACAATTCACATCGATGACATTTTAAATTAAATTTATTTGGGTCCCTCGTAATTCCAGGTTTGAGTCTTGTTATTGATAGTTGATATAATAATTACTGCACGTGAGTAGTGGGGAGCTGTGACAAATATATTCAGATATGTTTTTGCTGTAAAAAATATTCATTAGCAGCTATTAAAAATGTTTCATCAAAATTTTTTACAAACTTGATTAATTACAAACACTAAAAGTATGAAACAAATAATAAGGATGTGAGATACATAAAAATACCAAAATGTTTTACCCCATATAAACACTCATTTGGAAATTATATAAATGTTCGTTACCAAAATGCTATGTGGATCCAATTCCACATTACAAATAAAGTATCCTTATAAGAAGTCCATTTTTACTCAAAATCGGGCCGTATTAGTATCAAAAATCATCTAACAATATCTTTAAGTAAGGTAGTGTCAGAACTGTGAGATACATACAAAATATCAAAATATATTCTTTTGTATTCTATATAAACGCTTATTTGCGCGGTTCACAATATTGTACAGACTTGGGACCATGAAATGATTTTACAATTCGGGTCAATTCGACATTAGAACAAGCAAGTCATTCGTCAAAATCACCATACCCGACCCTGTTTGGATTGCAGTCCAAACAAACCTAAGTGTTCCTGGGCCTCAATTCAAATGCATGATGTTCGAATCTGGTTGCTTGGATGTCTAGATTGCAAATTTGGATAGGTTTTTAATTTTTGGTATTTAATGGTATCAAGATGTCTGAACATCCGAATCGCTGAGGAGATCAAATTCTATTGCTTTTTGCTGTTTCGGTTACATTTTGAGCTTTGCAAAAGCCTAAATATCAATATTTAATATCGTTATCGGTTTGTTTGACCTTTTTAATGCTCGATTTTATCAGCCTATTTTCTTAAACATTCGAGTCCGAACAGTGTCTAATTGTTTGAATATAACTAGACTGGGATTTGCTAAAAGTTAGGACACCATGAACGCAAATTTGCGAACTCGGGTTGGGACCTAGGTTTCAAATCGGACATGTCTTGATAACCAAATTTAAAATTCTGTTAGAGTATGAAAGTGGATATTATTCTATATTGATAAAATTCAAAGAACATGATAGTGGGTGCTGTCCTACATTGATGAAATTGAAGGGTTTGAGCATGTATATATACTTGTGAGTTACTCCACCTATTGCCAATTGGTCTTGGGATGGAACCTCATTTGAGTTTGTATGCATGACTCGTTGTTAATTGCCCAATTAATATAAAACTTTAACATGGTATCAGAGCGGGTTGCTCGATCTTGATTTGTCACCGTCCCCGTTTGATTAAAATTGTGTACACGTGTTGGGCCTTATTAGTAGCCCACACGTGAGGGGGCGTGTTGGAGTATGAAAGTGGGTGTTGTCCCACATTGATAAAATTGAAGGGTTTGAGCATGTGTATAAGCTTGTGAGTTACTTCACCTATTACCAATTGGTTTTGGGATGAAACTTCATTTGAGCTTGTGTACATGACTCGGTGGATTAAGGCCCGATTTATGAAAAATTTAACAAATTCGGACAAAATTTTTGTGATTTTACCCAGTTTTTTTTTTGGGTTGGATAAATCCCGGTTATTGGTCAGACACATTTTTGGCAAGCCTAATTTAGCACATTTGCCCCTTACCATTTAGATTAAAAATATAATATACCTAGATTTATAAGGTCAAATATGTAAAACACCCTTGCAGTGCAGAATGGGTTTCAAGTGATCCAAATTTTAATGATGTTATAGTGTATTTTAAACGGTTAGCCCACTTAATCCGCGACCTGCTCCACCCAGCCCTACCCCTTTTCATTAACCATCACTTTATTATCTTGTGAAAAGAAAAATTAGTCTTATTTTTGATGTACCAAAGAAAAGTAGGTTTTCCGCCCACAAGTACTGACGTTTGAACTGACCTTGCTAAGTAGCAAACTTAATAATTATATTTGTCGATGTGCTTGCTTTATCTGAGGAATATCTCTTTCCTTTTTGATACAAATGAGGGACAAACGCATGATAAAGGTTTATAATGATTTCAAGAGATTTTAATAATGAAACTGGTTGGGATTCACGCAAGAAACATCCAACTAGACTGAATTTTTTTAAAAAAAAAAACCGACATATTTAATGGCATTAATTAACCCCACTTTGAATAAATTTTACTATTTGTAAATTTTACTATTTATACTCAATATTTAATATTTTTCAGTAGAAGCATAACCATAAGAGGAAGCATTACTATTGGCCATTTGTAATGAAAGAAGAGAACAGTAGCTAATTATGCCAAATTTTTATATTATAAGTGTAAAAATGTGTAGGAGGCTAATTGATGAGAAAATAAAAAATTCTGTAATTTCATTGAATCCCGTCAAAAATATGTCCCACTTAGAGCATGGGTGGATCTATTTGATGGGGTGGGGTGTTCATGGACACCCCCTATTGCGCCCCCCCCCAAAAATAAAAATCTACTGTGTTATTTTGAAGGCAGTCATACTAGTATATGTGGACACTCGTGAAATAGGCTTAAAACGTTGGGAACACCCATAAAATAAGCTTAAAGAGTTATAGACACCCTTTTATTATATATAGTGATAATTTTAATTTTTTTAAATATAAAACCTACAGCTATGATGATGTTGGAATTTGATAGAAAAATAAAATAAAATTAAGTATACCCAAAAAAAAAATTCTACTGAGTTATTTGTGGTTTTATTTCATGTTTCGACATGTTCACTTTATTGCTTACTGTTGATTTTTCTTTTGGGATTTTATTATTTGATATTGATGATTTGTTATGTAACCAATTGTTTTAGTAATGGTAGGTAACTATGACATTCTACAGTTTCAGCACAATTTGTGTATCGAATTCAAAACATGAAGAATAGCAGAGAACAAATAAGTAGTTGACTATCATTTTACTTTGAGTAAAAAAGTAGGTATATTATTCTTTGCAGACAATGTGATGCTGTTTGCGGAGGCTACATTGAGTCAAGCAGAAGTTATCAAACGTTGCCTACATGACTTCTGCGCAATGTCGGGACAAAAGGTCAGCTACACGAAGTCTAGCGTTTACTTCTCAAATAATACGAGCACGGATATGATAGAAGAAAATTGTCGAATCTTGGAAATGCCAAGGACTGAGGACTTAGGAAGATACTTGGAGGTCCCTACGCTACATGGCCGTATTAGTAGGAGTGCGTATCAGGGGGTTATTGAGCAGGTGGACAAACAATTGGCGGGGTGGAAAAGTAAGTGTTTATCCCTGGCTGGATGCTTAACACTTATTAAATCTACAGTTTGTGTTACTCCCGCCTACGTAATGCAAACTGCAAAAATCCCCAGATCGGTATGTGATGAATTCGATAGGAAAATTAGAAGATTTTTGTTTGGGGGGGGGGGACTAGTTTGGAGAGGCGCATCCATCTTGCACCTTGAGCCTTGATCACTCGGCCCCTAGCGTCGGGAGGGCTAGGCTTGCATGCAATGAGGGACCTAAATACGGCCCTTTTAATGAAAATTGGGTGGCGCCTCTTTATGGGCCCAGACGAAACATGGGCTTGGGTTCTACAGTATAAATATTGTCAAGGGAGGGAGCTCTTCCACCCCCTTAATAAGACCCTAGTGCCTAATGTGTCCAATGTGTGGAGAGGAGTAGCACAGAACCTGGGCAAACTTCGAAATGCAGTGGGCATGGCAGTGGGAGATGACTGTGGCACGAGGTTTTGGATGGATAGGTGGGCGAAGCCGTCGCCTATTCTTATCTTCGCAATCAAGCCTGTCCCAGAGGCAGATCTAGAAAAACGAGTGTGTGACTATTGGAGTGCAAAGGAGGGTGGAGATGGGATGACTTTGCGGAATACCTTTCGCAACCAATACTCCAGCGCATGGCATCCTTCGAATTGATGGAGGAAGGGATTGGAGACAATTTCTATTGGACTCAAGAAAAGGATGGATTTTTCTCACTCAAATCTGCAATTAGCATCGTCGAGGAGGAGACAGCCCCAAGTGAAGGAACGTGACGATAGGTATGGAAAGTCAAGGCAAGCCAATGAGTAAAAGTCTTTGTTTGGCTAGCTCTCCACGACAAACTCACGACCAACAGTGTACGAGTGAGACGTGGACTGACCTTGGACCAGGTTTTTACAGTCTATGGCAATGGATGTGAGACTGTGGATCACGTCCTCCGCAGCTGTGCCAATGCAAAACTAGTTTGGCGGGAACTTGCAAGACAACACATGCACTGCCTCTATCCAAGGACACCGCTGAACAAGTGGATAGAGGGGAACGTCAAGGGGAGTCACACCGATGCAAACTGGACCCCTAAATTTCTCACTACTTTATTGTACATTTGGAAATGGAGGAATGTTCTTTGTTTTGGCAAACCTACCGAGCTACCGGAGGAAAAAGGTGGCTTCTTGAGAGATAGGTTTCAAGAACTCGTACAAGCTATGGCATTGGAAGATAATTTGGTTTCCTGCGACCCCAGTGCCCAATGCAAGGAAAGGCTCATCTGTTGGGAACCTCCTCCTGAAGGTGGGTCCTATTGAGCACTGATGGCGCCTTTAGGGGCAACCCGGGAATTGTAGCTGGTGGAGGCGTCCTAAGGGGCGATCGTGGAGAATGGTTACAAGGATTCACCAAGAACTTTGGTATTTGCACAACTGGTAAAGCGGAGCTTAAAGCTGTATTGCGTGGCTTACGCATAGCGCGAAAACTAGGGTTTCAAAAAATTTGGCTCCAAGCTGACTCGATGATCATTGTTGCTATGCTACGAGGACATGGATCATGGAACCCCATGCATAAACCATTAATCTTGCAGTGCAAAGAGATTATTGCTCAAGAAGACCGGGAAGTTAAGATATCGCATTGCTATAGGGAAGCGAACCAGGTAGCGGATAGACTAGCTAATTTAGGATTTTCAAAGAATATTTTATTTTCATACCCACCCCCAGAAGTCATGGATGTATTGCATGCAGATACTGCTAGGGTCGCTTGGCCCAGAATTTGCAAGAAATAATATCTCTAATTTACGGGCTTAGCCCCTCTTCTGCACCCAAAAAAAAGTAAAAACTGAAACATTCGTAAAAAAAATACGAGACAAAATGTCTATACAAAATAGACTATCATAGTACGTACGTATTATATAAGTTCTTTTTTTAAATAGTGTATATCAGTGATGACATTAATAGATGGACACCCATATCCTAAATGTCTAGATCCGCCGCTGACTTAGAGTTTTAAAGTTTTCAAATTTAAAAATTTTAACGTATTGGACAGGATGAACGATGTAAATATAGTTACAGTTACCATCCAATTTTTAGATAAGCAAATTACAAAAATACACTCCACACCAAAAAAAATAAATGAAAAGAAAACAGCCCACTCTCACATCCGTCACGGCACTCAATTATCCGAAATTTCAAGATGAGATATTACGGGAAAAAAAAGCTAAACCTAATTGTTTAACTAACCAGTAACCACCCAATCTCCCACATTGTGTCATTCTTCTCTCTTCCTATATCTTTTTTTTTTAAAAAAAAATCATGACATACTCTTTTTTTATCTTTTAAATTACCTATTCGATTTAAAAAATTAAATTGATTAAGTCCAAAAAAGAAATCTTTGCAATTAACTAACAATGCATACTTCCCTCTACCTCCCCCCCCCCCCCCAAAAAAAAGACCTAATTAGATTATTCTCCCCCCCCAAAAAAAAAAAAAATCAATCAATTTATCTCATACACATTCAGTAACCAATTAATGCCCTGTCTCCTTCACTCCCTCAAACTCTTGCCTTACTAATGTAACTGCTCTCTGATTGCACCTTCAAATTTGAAAAAAGATATCCCCCAACCACTAACTGCCCTCATCTAAATTCCTTCTCTATCATATACTTCCTTGTTTCCGTATCCTGTCAGTAATTGGAGCACGGCTTAAATTCTCACCCCCCCCCCAAAAAAAAAAGGCTATATATTACGCTCCTTTTATTACTACACTAAACCTCATATCGCTGACCCTGCCATTCTTAAATTTTCTTCCTCCTAACCAGGATTTAATTCTCTATAAAAATGATTGGATTGTGAGAATATGGGAAGAACAACAGGGCGTTTACATCAAGGGCGTGGACAAGTTCCTCGGTGGATCACAACCTGAAGCATGGAGCTTTGATCCCATGTACAGCTATAAGTAGAAGGATAGGGAATTTATTTATAATGGGGCTTGGATGCATGAAGTGGAATTATATCATATTGGTGAATCATTTTATTTCCACTCCTTCTCACTCAACTTTTTTTTTGGGGGGAGGAAGGTGTGGGCGGGGGATTGAATAGGCAATCTAATTCAAAATTTGATTTGATTATGCATGTAAATATCTCATAATAAATCCTTCTAATTTATCTAATTCATTTAAATTATATCTTAATTTGATAATAAATATTATTTTGATTCCCATATAATCAAATCTATCTTACAAGTTACAATCTTTATAAAATAAAAAGTAATCTAAATGGGGTTAGAAACTCAAGAAGAAACCATTCTCACAATCTCATTCACTACCATCTTGACATTCCACTACTCTCTTTCCAAAATTCCTTCATAATGCTATCTTCACGCTTACATGAATTTTAAAATTTAAGATTATCATTTAGAGACTACCACACCTAACCCTAATTTTGGACAACTAATAAGGATTAAAATTAAGAAGCCTTTCATCCCTCAGTCCCCCCCATTTGTCGTTTGTTCTCACCAAAAAGTTTCAAGCATGTTCAATTTTAATATGATTATTAAACTTACCTTTTATCAAAAAATAATTAATAAATATATTAGTTATCTTTATCTCTATGTTAGTTAAAATTTTAAATTTGGCAGTCCACCCTACCCTCCTCTCCCTGGGAATCTATCCTTATTAGTGATTTCCCAATTCCCCTTTTCACAATTTATTGCGTCATTTAAAAGAATACATCATCAATAATCAATTAGAGTCCTTTTAAAATAGTTGATGATGTTTTGCACGAGGGAAAAAAAAAAGCTTGATGATGGAATAGTACAATTGGAAACTTCATAGGTTTATTCGGGGGAAAACATGGAAGGTCTATTGGATAATGGATTGTAGTTACTTTATAGTATAAAAACAAAGAAAAAAACAACATTGAGACTTCCTTTAATTTTTTATTATTTTGTTATTTTTGTTCTTTGATTTTGATGGGACAAATATTGCAGCTGATGTATAGTTTTTCTACTTTACATAGGATCATATTAACCATAGTCTTTTGTACTTTCTCCAATTTTAAAAATAAGGATGTAAGAGCCAAAAAATAGTTTTTTATTTTAAAAAGACAAGGATAAGGTCATCCAAAAAAAAGGTAAGCATAAATTTTAAAATTTATTTTGCTTTAAAAAATTAAATCTTTAATGTTTTATTTTTTGGGTATCATTTATTGTTTTGTTTTGATTTAATCTTATGACATCTTAATATATTACACACACATGCACACACACACATATATATGTATATATATGTATATATATATATGTTAAATTATCTATTGACAGTTTTTCGATCTGATTTTTAAATATATACTTTATTATTTTTTCATTGCTATATATTATGTAATTTTTTCCCATTTGGAACTATTTCGTCCATACAAATAGATCCAAATATATACCTTAATATTCTCCTCTAGACAATGTGTTCTTTTGCGGAGGGGGAGGGGGTTGAATATAGCAATCTTATCACTAAGTTAGAAAATTAGAACATGAATAGTTTTTACTGTTCATGTATTGAACAAGGATAAATTGCTCTACCTTATCAAATTATTTTTTCTAATTTTAAACTAATGATGTTAAATTAAATTTTAAAATTTAAAATATCCATACAAGAGCAATAGGATGAGCAACTCTATTGAAAGATAGGGCAAAAAATCGACATTAAATAATAGGGTACGTTATCCAGCCAACACTTCACCAAAACATAGTTATTGTTTCAAGCAGCGTTCAGCAAGTGGCCCAGTTCCACTAAGGATTGGCTAAGCGCCTAAGCCTAAGCCGCCGGTCATCAAGGGTTCGATTTCAAAGTTATAAATATCGTACCGCTCATTGTAGTGTTTTTGACTGAAATGAGACATATTGAATTTTGTACTGTTGCACCGGGTTCGTACCTTTTTAAATTTAAAAAATTAAAGAATTAAAGGGTAAAAAATTTGAAATTTTAGTACACCAAACGGTGTTTGACCGAAAATACCGTTTCCGTCTGCTATTTGACAATACCAAACGATATTGATCGGTATTTGATCGGTGCAATATGGGATAATAGCTTGTACCGCTTCTTGACCGGTACGGTATATTCCGATCGGTACTGCAGCTCAGTATTCATAACACGGTTTGATTTATTTCAATGCAATGGGAAGAATTACATTCGACGCTCCGACTTTTCAAACGTGTTCAAGTTGTTCTCTTGTTTGACAGCCCTGCGAATATTATTCACTTGTAAACACCCATATGTCCTCTAGGAAGCACAATGTTGTCTTGTCAAAGGGATTTATAATAGGATTGTTATGTATGTGTCAATTAGCTTAATTAGTAAGATTTTTTAGGATTCTTATTAGAGATTTGGATTCAAATCTTGTTTATATAAATCTTTGTACCTCATCCGCATCCAGAAAAGAAATTTGAACTGTCATAAATTTTGAAAGTCAATATTAATAAGTTGTCCACGTCTAAACTTTATTTTCATATTTTAGATCTATATTTATTTTCTTTTATGGTATACAATAAGTAGAATCTTAACTTAAATTTAAACTCTATCTATATTGACTTTATCACACCTTTATATATCCAAAAACAATTCTCAAATTCTTAGGTTTATAACTGTTAGAATATCCAACAACTCTTTATTTCATTACTAGTATGGATTGACATTGTATGGACAATAAGAGTTCGACGACAACACTACCAAAGAAATTTTCAGAATTAAATAAATGTTTTGTGTCAAAGAAACGGTGTAAATTAATATGTTACATAATTTGAAATTACTAATTTTTTTAAATATGTTATATAATTTGAAATTACTATTTTTTTATAACTATAACTAATTATCAACTTTGGAACTTTAATATTTGTTAGTTTTGCTGCTCCTAATCAACTCAACCTTCGCTGTGAAAATCATGGATAAAAAGATAATTTAACACAATTTATTAATAATAACGGATTTCAATCATTCAATCATATCATGCTTTTTTCAATTTAATAAATAAAAATGTAACTTTTAAGTTAAGATCTTGTAATAAGACATTTATCATTTTACCAAAAAGTGTCGTCAATGTTTGAGTGAATGCACTTGACTGATTGACCATTTAAATGGTGTCAAAATCTTGTAACGATTAATTATTGAAAAAAACATCTAAGCGATTTTGCGGAAAACCGTAGAGCCTTAGCTGTAATATGAATTGTGTGTCCGTCCATGTTGGCCCCATTCGTAGCCCAACTCGTCGACTGAATAGAACAGCTCAATAAGTTGTGGCTGATGAATCATTAATCATGACCATGCTTGCCTATCTACCACATTTAAGGTTTTTTTTTTTTTTTTGGGTTAAACGAAGGTATCCACCGCTGATTGTCATGACTAATCGTTTCATCCCGCAAGCGTCACTTAAGAGTAAAAGACTTGCCAAAAATTGCTCATCATTCTCAAATGTCAAAGATCATGGCCCTAATCAATTAGTGAAGGGACGAAGTGAATTACCACTACGCCATTACCCTTGGTTGCAGCATTTAAGCTATAAAGATGATGGTTGACAAGTTCTTTTCAAAGAAAGCTGTGATTATTGATTTGTTTAAAGGAAAAATGTAGACGCAACATTAAATGTGACAGTGGCTGATTGATCTTCTTCTCTGAGGAAGCTTTGATCAATATGGTGGTTGCCTGGTTGGGTTGATTTATCAACTCATAATTATAGTTGCATAATAATTTTCAGAGTTTCTGTTTATAGATTACACCGATTGGTCGTTATCTTGATATGTCTGGAGTGTGAAGAGAGAAAAACAAAATTAATACAGGCAAAAGTAAAATTTGGAAGTTTGATCGCAGATTTGAAAATTATTTTCCTCAAAAATCTAAGAGGTTGACAACTCATTGTAAATGTCGTCTCAAAATAGTTTTCGGAAGGAGGGAGAAAATCCAGCTCTTAGCAGTTAGCACTGGGCCTGATAAAAATTTGAGTTCGAATAAATTAGGTCTGGATAAATTAAATATTCGAACAAAAACTTCATACCCGAACTCTATTTAGATTATAAATTGCACACTTCGATCAAACTTGGAGCCGGACCTGAATGTCCAATGTGTGGACCTGGTTGTGCGGATGTCCCAATTTGTGATATGACTTTTAGACATTATGACCGAAATTTTGTGTGACCGAACCCGAACTCTATTGTCCGAAATTGTTTTATAAAATTTTTTAGAGAATTTAGATCAAAATTACATATAAACTTAATTATCTGAACCTGGTTGTTCGATTGTCCGAATTTATCAAATCCGAAATGGAACAAGTCAAACGCGAATGCCCAAACTCGAACTCGACACGAATGTAAATTCGAACATGACCGGTTTTTTGAATTTTAAATTCCGACAAAAATGTTGCGGTCATACCCCTTTTTTCAAGTCGAACAAATTTAAATAATTGAACTGGATGAATTTTTGTCACCCCTAATCTGCACCAACGCGATGCGATGTTTTATAGGTTATTTGATTGTATGATATGAGCTTTTTCACGATTAGGATTGCCTCTTAATATGGATTTCTTCTGTTTTTTTGGGGGGTTAAAAGGAAGAAACATCTTGGTAGCGATTTCTTCTTTTTTTGTCCAAGTTCCTTTTGTCTAAGTCACTTCCTTTTTTCTTTGTCAGGTGCGGGAATACCTCCATTCATAGGTCCGAGATACACTTTTATGAATTGAAAGGTCCGAATGATCAACTCTAACTCCTATTTTCCTTTTATTACGGTATACCTCGCCAGGCCCCTTTTTTGTTTCAATGAATTATACAATAAAGAAAAGGATTTATCTGATTTGATAATGATAAAAAAAAAAAATACCTGTTGTTTAGCTTAATTACTTCCAAGTGTTGTTGCTTCCTCGAACTCTTGTCCAGTGGCACCCATCGAGGCTCGATTAAGTACTTCCTGTGCTCGCTCTCTCTCTTCCCCAATGCTCCCCTCTCGTCCACAGGCCAGTTTCAAATTTAAACATTATCCAATTTACCGTTAATATTTGTATTTATAATTTCTTGAAGAAATTAAATGAAAAAAATAATTTTAATGTTTTCCGACCATTCTACACAAAAAAATTAGTTTATAAATCATAAATTGTTAATTCACTCCATGGTTGTGTTTGACATGTTAAGAGTGTATGTGTTTATATATATATATATATATATATCCCCCACACACACACACATGCACACAAGCGTGTGTGCGGGCGTGCGCGCACACACACATATATATATATATATACATATAGATGGACACACATATATATATACACACACACACTCACATATATATATATATATACACACACACACACTTAGCGAGATTATAAATTATGTACAATTGAGCTTAGGATGGTGGGGATAGGTAGTTTGGAGGGTTGTGCGGATCAATCTCGATGTCATGTGGGCTAGGGCTGTAAAAGTTTTATCCGACACGATAACCTGACCCGAACCCGACCTAAATTTACTGAGAGAAACACGAACCCGACCCGACCCAAACCGAACCGATTTCGATCCGAAGCCGACACGATTTGACCGTTTAGTGTGAAAATTTGTTATTTTTCAGTTTTAGGCAAATCTAAGCTATTTTCAAAGCCGATACAAAATTGACCCGTTTATTAAATGGGTCGACCCGATCCGATACGTTTTACAACTGTAATGTGGCCAATGAAAGACACAGATGCACAGCTTCAATGGCGAACAAGCAAGATGTGAAGACAATTGGTCAAGATGATGGCCAGAGGCGGCAGAATTCGGGTAATCGGATCCAGACCTCTAGTTTAGGGGTGTCTAGCTATTAACATTCATCATCATATGACCATCTCTTTTACACTTTTTAATGTTTGAATCGATTGCACTAGAACTAGTTTCTTCGCCTTTTTCAGTCGTACAATGGAATTGAATTGATGCGTGTTAAACTAGCCAAAGAACAAAAAGCTAAGCTAATGAAAAATAACAAATCTAAAATCAAGCTCAGCTGAAATTCCAATAACCTGTAAATTGAAAGAGCCCATAATATCTCCTCATATTTCAATTTCTATAACCATAACACAACTTCCCAATAACACCAACATGGTTTCTTTACCGCCTATTTCGGTCTTCCACAAAGCAACGAAATTTGACACAGTAACTTACACAAAACCTCATATTTCGATTGGGTTTCGCAAAGTCATGGCCAAAGATAGGAAAGGGGATAGAATCACAAGAACAAGCAATTGCAATTGGCAAGAGCAGATAAGCAAGCAACCGAAATTATTAAGAATCCCAAAACTCATTTCTGAGAAACACACCTTAGAGAAAATGGAGAAGCTGCATAGAGACAGAGGGCTCGATCTAGTGGCCTTGGAAGCTGAGGATAATAAAAATGGACAAATTGGAAAGAAAAATATGAACATTGCAAGCAAAACAAGAAATTATTAAGTAGAAGGCTTAGATTTTCCTCTTGTCAACCTCTCTGTCTCTACGCCAAGTGACATTCCTCCTGTCAACCCAACTATCCTCATATCTTCACAAATGCCCACTAGATTGGGGGTATTAGAGTTTGTTAAGCTATAAAAATGGAGATTTAGAAAGAGGCAGCAATAGAGGTTTAGATTTTAGCCTTCTAGATCTTCCTCTGTTTTCATGGAAGAAAGAGAGAAAAGAGTCCAATTTTCACCCGTTTCTTTTTTGGTTGGATCTGACTGCCAAGCTAGCGTGAGAAAGAGAAGAGTCAGAGTTTGTAATAAATTTATTTTATTGCTTTATTAGTTTCCAATGCCTCTATATAGGTTGTACTTCTTATTTTTTCAAGAGAAAGAATGATTAGGGATAAAGGATCCTTAAGGGCACTCATGTAAATTGCAAATTTTCTGTAGTGTTATAAATATGGACATAGAGGCTCCCAGTCAGATGAGTCTCCTCTTCCTAAATTGTGTTACATGATATCAGAGTAAGGTTCTTTGTGACTAGTCCTATGGTTCTACTATCTACCGATTGAACTGGATATTTTTATCACTAATCCTATCAATGTTTATTGTGACAATATTTCTGCTACTTACATTGCTGCAAATTCGGTTCTTCATGGCTGGAGCAAGCATATTAAGGTAGATTATCATTTTGCTCGTGAGCATGGTGATCTTGTAGTCCAATATGTACCAAAACAGCTTCAGTTTGCTAACATTTTTACCAAATTTTTGCTTGTTTCCCGTTATTTGTTTTTAAAATTCAATTTGGCAGTGCATCCACTCCTACAGATTGAGGAGGCGTAATAGAGGACCTCTAAGGGCACTAATGTAAATTGTAAATTTTTTGTAGTATTATAGATATGGACCCAGAGACTCCCAGTTAGATGAGTCTCCTCTTCTTAAATCGTGTTATAATTAGTATTTGGGCCTTTTTAGGGGTGTCCATATATCTTATTTATAACTGCTTCTAAATAGTATATTATAATTTTTTTGGGTTTAGGGGGTGTCCATGGATACCCTTTCGTCACACAGAGATCCGCCCCTGCATGTCTAGCCCTAGGTACAAGGATAGGGGAATTTATTTATAACGGGGCTTCGATGCGTGAAGTGGAATTATACCATATTGGTGAATCATTTTATTTCCACTCCTTCTCACTCAACTTTTTTTTCGGGGGGTAGGGAATGGAATAGGCAATCTAATTCAAAATTTGATTTTATTATGCATGTAAATATTTCATAATAAATCTTTCTAATTTACATTTAAATGTGGCAATCTATATACCACATTTAAGTTTTTTTTTTTTTGGTTTAACCAAAAATATCCATTGTCGATCGCAGTGACTAATCTCCTCCCCCAGCGAGCTCCATTTAAGACTAAAGGGTTGCCCAAAAATTACTTTCCATTCTTAAAAGTCAAGAATCAAACTCTTGATCAATTGGTTAAGAGAAGAAGTAAGTTACCACTATACCACAACCGCTTAGTTGCCACATTTAAGTTATGAAGATGATGGTTGACAAGTTCTTTTCAAAGAAAGTTGTGATTATTGATTTGTTTAAGAGAAAAATGTAGACACAACATTAAATGTGATGGTGTTGATTGATGTTCTTCTCTGAGGAAGCTTTGATCAATATGGTGGGTGCCTGGTTAGGTTGATTTATCAACTCATAAATATATAGTCACATAATAATTTTCAGATTTTCTGTTTATAGATTAGACTGATTCGTCGTTTTCTTGATATGTTCGGAGTGTGAAGAGAAAAAAACAAAATTAATATAGGCAAAAGTAAAATTTGGAAGTTTGACAGCAAATTTGAAAAGTATTTTCCCAAAACAAATCGTGATATTGGAGGAAAACAAAAGTTAAGAGGTTACGAGCTTGTTGTAAATGTGCTCTCAAAATAGTTTCCAAAAGAAGGGAGAAAATTCGGCTATTAACTATTAGCAGTTAGTACTATTGCCTCTGAAGCGATGTTTTATAGATTATTGGATTGTATGAAATATGAGTGTAGGTATTAAAATATTTATGTGTCGTACTAAAATAAAATAAAAATAATTACTTGGGCCAACCCTTTTAATTAATATAAAAGACTCTCAAGTCGAAGTACAAATGACTATTAGGTCAAGCCACGACCTAAAGTCCGAACTACTTCCAAGTTAAGACTCGGTCAAAAGCCCACATGACTCTCAAGTCAGACCCAAATCAAGGCCAAAAAGACGACTTTCAAGTCAAATCAAGCCCAAGACGAAGTCCAAGTGACTTCCAAGTCAAGGCTTAGTCAAAACTCAAGTCAAAGCTCAAATTGAGGCTCAAGATGACTTCCAAGTCAATGCTCGGCCTAAGCCCGACTCCCAAGTCAGGTCAAAACCTAAATCGTTTCCCAAGTCAAAGGTTAAATGACTCCCAAGTCAAGATCCGGTCAAAACCCGAGGTGACTTTCAAGTCAATGCCCAAACTAGAACCCAAGAAACTCCCAAGTCAAAGTCAAAGTCAAAGGAAATGATTCATGAGTCAAAGTGACCCAAGATGAGGCTCGATTGAAGGCCCAAAACCCAAGTCAAAGTCTATCTTGACTTTCAAGGGGAAGGGGAAAGTTTTCCTATAAATAGGCCTCTACCCCCTTGATTCAAGGGTTGAAGAATTTGAAGAATCCATCCAAAGCTCAAATACGCTCTCTTTCAAAGAAGACAATAAGCACATCGAGCGCTTGTCGTCCTCTTTTGAAGATCAAAGACTTGCCTTGATTAAGATCAAGCCTTCAAGGCCCTCTCTTAAGCTAAAGTTCATTCAAATTCAACAAGCAGATCGAATTAGAGGAGGATCATACTCATTGTATTCAATAGAAATTGTACCTACACACTAAAATTAGTACAAAGATTCAATCTTATACTCAAACTCCTGTCTAATTCATTTTAGACTTGAAATTTGTGTTTACAATGAGCTTTTCATGATTAGGATTGCCTCTTAATTTGGATTTTTATTTTTTTGGAGGTTGAGTGGAAGAAACATCTTGGTAGTGAGATCATTGAGTTGGTTCATGACGGTAACAGTTCTTTAGCATTAAGATTAAAGTGTTTCATTTAATCAAGTATCACAGGATTAATGTTAACTACACATGTAAAGAAGGTAATAGTGTTGTTGATTGTCAAAAACAGATGGATCAACCCATTAATTAATCCTATGGGTAATTTGCACTTACTTCTTTTTTACTTTTTTTTCAATATTTTATTTTTTTCACTTCATAGTCAAACATGCTTGATTTGAATGAGGACAATCATAAGTGATATTTGAGATTGAATATATTACAAAAAAATATATTACAAAAGTTAATAATTGCATATTTTACCAGGTAAGTTAGGTCATTCACCAACCACAGGATCAAGGAACTTCACACACTTCCCGCACTTCCCATCTCCTCAAAGATGAGACAATGAGGTAGTGAGGCTCGAATCCCTAATATACAGGAATGCAAGTGTGGAGGGCACCAGTCGAGCTAAAGTTCAATTGACAATCTACGGTTGTAGACAATAAGAAAGACTAGTGTTCAGGAAGAAGGCTTGATGTTGGGATTGATCATTGAGTTGCCTGCAATGGTCATCTTGGTAATGAGATCATTGAGTTAGTTACAACGGTGTGCTTTTTGTCGCATTGATTTTACAATGCAATCGGATTCTAGATAAAGCTATTGATGATATGAACTATTGAATGGTATGTTTAACCGATCTCGATTTAGACAATGGGTATAAATTTTGTGTGTTATGAATGGTATTGGCCCTATTTGATAATTGACTATTAGTTGTTACTGATTATATTCACTGTTAGCTATTAGCTGATTGCATTAGTTGTTTGTGAAACAAAGTATTCGATGGAATTAGTTGTTTCCAACAAAGTTATGTGATAAAATTACGCTTATGCCCATGACTCCATTTCATTATTTTTCTAACAAAATAGCTTTTTATTGAATATATTTATTTTTCTTTCAATATGAATCATGAATTAAGAATTATGTGGTATACAAAATTACATTTATACCTTTTCCTAGTTTTAGTATTTATTATCGAAGTATTTTTAATTGTTAATGTTTCTTTTTCAATAGCAATTGAAATTTAAGTGACATTAAAAAAATATTTATATATCATGTAAGACTAATTAATATTAATTATTTGTTAAATTAAGAAAGCGTTAATATTGAAAGTCTTAACTTAGACATGATTACCATCCACAACTCTTGTCCCAAAAAAGAATAAAACAAATTGAAAATTTTCAAGTATAAGCATCCAATATTTGGGACTAGCATTTGTGAATGACATTTGATGTAAATTTGTCTAAATTATAGGGCTTAGTATGGTCATTTTAATAACAAACATAAGAAAGCTCTTTTAAAAAGTTATGGCGAGAAGCTTTTTACAAAAGAGTTTTTTTGAATAAGAAGGTAATTAAAGGACTAACCTTCAAGAATGCAGAAGCTTAGGATTCAGCTGCTCAGCAATCGCCCACGAGAGTCCAACAATGTCCAGAGGCAGTTACTAGAGTTGTCGTGGAGTCACGCTCGAAAACCTGATTATTGATAGGGCTACCGTGAGAGAGGGGGAGAGAGATTTGGGGTACTATTTAGGTTTATGCCTCTGATAGTAAATGAGCTCTCCAAACCCTATTATATATAGGTTTATGTATCCTAATCAGTGTCAACCACTTAGCTGGAGATGTGACCATTTAGTCCAAATAATCAGGGTCGGCCAAGAACTCCCACTCGGTCACGTAAGCCACCAATCACATGTCTCTCCATGATTAACAATTTTTCAGGCTTGATACCAGCAATGCGGCGTGCAACCAGAGAGTAATTAATAGTGTTATATTAAATCTCTATCTAACTAACATAACACTTTAATATAACATGATACCCCAAATCATCCAAACATCATTGGTGGCATACTTAATTCCTTTATGTCGTACAATATCTCTTATCATTATATACTCAGTATAATTGCCCAGGCTAATATTGTGAACATAGATAGTTTTTTCCTTAAACATTCATGATATTTCATCTTAACTTAACTGCTTTCCTAACATGCTCTTGTTGAACCGTATACATCTTGGCCCTTAGGAAACACAGTAAAGTGGCATCATTGAGCTTTAACTTCATATCATAGTTTTAAGTCGAAGGGCCAACGTTCATAGGGTCATACAATGACAGTAGATAGGGATATCAATGTACTCTTTGTATGGGTCAGCTTATAACCACACATAGTATGAAATGTATGTCATAGGCATAAGCTCCCACTCAGCTAAGGCAGATAACTCCATATGCCAATGTGAATCGCTAGTCTATATTTGAGCACCAATCTAACATGATATATACTACAAGAAAATCGCCTATTTGTGATCGAAAAAGCGGTCACAAATTGTGTAAAATCGGTCACAAATAACGTTTGTGACCGCCTTTGTGACCGATTTCTGCGGTCACAAAACCCTTGGTCGGAAATTGAATTTGTGACCGATTCAGTCACAAATTGAGATGCGATTTGTGACCGATTGTGTGGTCGCTATTTGTGATCGAATTTGTGACTACCTTTTTCTTCCACACCGTTTTCCAGAGGGCTTTCGCGGTAAGAATTTAAGTCAGACTTGTGACTGACTTTGTGACCGAATATGAATTATGACCGATTTTGTGACTGATGTGAGTCACATAATTTGTGACCGCGATTGTGACTGCCGTGTGTTGCGACTGATTTTGTGATCGATTTTGTTGAAAATGTGCCATTCTTGTGACCGTATTTGTGACCAATTTTGGTATGGTCAAAATATATTTGTGACTGACATTGTGACCGCGGTCCTTTGTGATCGCATTTATGACTAACTTTGCTGGAAATCATGCTTCGTTGTGACCATTTTTGTGATCGATTTTGAAAATTGAAGAATAATTTATGACTGCTTTTGTGACCATTTTTTAAGTAATAGCTTGAAAAGTACATTTGAAATATAATCATCTCCCTGAATTTACAAAACTATGACCACACATTTATATACGCATGACAACCACATTCATGCTTCCATAACAACTAAAGCTTCATATTACATAGTAACTGAACTAAGATCTAACATGAATATCTTCACATTAAACATATAACTCTAAATTACAATAATTCAACTACATTTAAAGTGTTTCAAACCACAAGTCAAGTCATCAAACATTGTTACCATACAAATCATTTGTCATTCTTATCCGTATCCTCATTCTCTTGTTGATCATCATTGTTGTCGTCATCATCATCATCGTCATCATCATTTTCATCTTCATCTTCATCTCCATCTCCATCTTCATCCTCACCATTACTACCACTATTGCTTCCAATTATACCATTTCCAATACCAACATTAGTGGATATTGGAATTGTAAAATTCATTTGTTGCATCAAAGTTTTTATAAGTTTTATGGTCTCAGATAGTTTTTTCTCAACCCGATGCAACCTCTTTTTTAACTTTTTCTTTGATTGCTTCTCTTTTTCAAATAGTTCAATAGAAACTTTAGTGGTAGTAGGTGGACCGGTAGTAGAAGCACATGAATCTTCCATTCCAAATCCAAAAAT
Source organism: Carnegiea gigantea (assembly GCA_029747015.1). Classification (NCBI taxonomy): domain Eukaryota; kingdom Viridiplantae; phylum Streptophyta; class Magnoliopsida; order Caryophyllales; family Cactaceae; genus Carnegiea; species Carnegiea gigantea. The sequence continues at coordinate 542,320 of JAKOGI010000500.1, forward strand.
TTTACCTTTCTTGGTGAGGCCAATAGCCTCCTTCCAAATAGTCATCTGAGTTTCCATTGACAGTTGAGGAAGTGGCGTTCCTTGGGAGGTAGAACCTTCACCTTGAGTAGATGCTTGGATCTCTGAAAGTCTTTTTTTATACTTCTCCTACATTAAGAAGAATGTAAGTATTTTTGTCAATTTAAAGATTAAAAGAAAATTATAGTGAATATGAGCATATGTAACAACCCTCCGAACTCTACGACTAGGAGTGTTAGTGTTTCTTAATTCCTGGGGCGAAACAGACAGAATTTTCCTTAAAAACTGACCATTTTTCAGGCTTAAAGCCTTACATTAAATCCCTTGCATTGAATACAAGCAAAAAAGGATAAATCAAATCAAGCTCAACGGCTACACGCCGGAGACCACAACTCTATGGGCCACACGCCTGAAGTAAACCATTCAATAAAGTTCACTAATAGAAAAGAAATGCAAAGTACAACTCAACGGATCACACATCCGGAGTACTCGACATCCCAAAAATAAACAATTTAAGTGGATATGAAGTGTGAAGAAAACGGCATTGATGTTCCACATCACATAACCAAAACAAGCCTTGAAAATTAAACAATTCAGCTTGAATTCCTTGGAAATTAAACAAGTACTTGCTGAGATTAAACAATTCAGCTTCAAGTATGAGAATGTTTCACATCACATAACCAAGACAAGCCTTGAAGTGTAAAGAAAACTGCATTTGTAAAGAAAGCTTTAGGTATGCATTTGTATAAAAATGTTCCACATCACGTAACCAACACAAGCCTTCAAGTTCAAATTCCTTGGAAATTAAACAATTCAACTTCAAGTACAGATATAATTCTTTAAGGGAAGTGTATATATACCTTAGAAGCTAGTCTAACTTCAAAATAAACATAATATGTTCCGTTCTCCATTCTGAGCTTCTTTGAGAATTTAAGATTGCCATTAACTAGATCCCTTTGCATCAAAACTGGTGATGGCTTATTCGATCTAAAATATATATTTGCTAACATTTTCTTCTTTTGAACATATGTTCAAATACTTGCTGACATTTATCAAAACAAAACATTCAATGTGTATGTGTAAAAATGAAACTCGTGAAAACAACCTCCTTCGATCTCTCCTAATGTTGATATAAGTTCTTGAGCTTATAAATTTTTAGAGAAATAAGTCACTTACATATGCCTCTTTTGACTTTTGATCGACAAATGATTCATCTTTTCTCCTAGAGTGGGTGAGTGCAAATGATTCATCAATAGTTGGCTCTCTTTGTAATTTTTCCGCCTACATACAATTAAAAGTAGATTAGTGATTATGAACACATGTAAATAACTTCAATTAGTTAGTCGAAATCAACGCATATGTACGGAAAAAAAAAAAAATATATATATATATATATATTTATATTACCAATCTCCTCCTATGCTCAGAATGGGGAATTGATCCACCACAATGTACAGATGAACCTACTCCCAACAGTGATGCTCGATTCGTCTTGCCTAACATACTTTTCCCTTTGAATTCTTCAGACTCCCAATATGCACATAAGCCATCATAAACATCTTTGCTTAGCCACACAGGTTGTTTGCCACTTTTTCGAATCTCAAATGTCACTCCTTTTAATCTTGATGATCCACGAAACTCGAAAACTCTCCTAATCTCATGAGCATGCTCATCATCCCAACAAAATTTTTTCTAAAAGTAATCCAAAATTATAAGCACAGGTAAGTATGTGAAAAAATATGTACCAAATGTTTTTTTTTGTTTTTTTTTTGCAACCATTAGGTAACTTATTTTGAATTCATCAAACCACATATTTCGCACTTCAATTGGTATTTCCTTCCAAGTATGATAAGGTGAATCAAACTTACTTCTCATGATATTAGAGAGGGCATGAATGACGTGAGTATGGTTTGGGTAGAATCTGCCCCAAAAAAAAAAGAAACATATAGTCATAAAAAGTTCATTTTGTAATGTTGCTTTAAAAAAAAAAACAATCAATGCAAAAAGTAAGTACTTACTCTTTTCCTCTTGGAAAGATCTTCATCTTGGTTTGTCGTTGGACATCTTCAATAGGTTGGGAAACTTCTTGAGAAGGCTGAGAAGTTTCAGGAGTAGTTATAGAAGTAGGAATACCTGTTGGAGTGGTGGTAGATGTAGGTACATGGCCAAAAGAAAGGTGGGTTGGTTGGATAGTAGACAATTGGGTATTTGGCAGGGCACGATTATGAAAAGGTGGAGAGTTTGTAGGGATGAAATTTTGGATGGGATCTATGGTAGGGGCAATGGTAGGTGAAGGGGTAGATGCGGGAGTCCCTTGAGAAGAAGTAAAAGTGAAACGAAACTTTTTCTGGGTACGACTTTTCTCCGACATCTTTCACGGGAAAAAAATTCATAAACAAATAAACACAAAATTGGTAATTGTCAAACGTAGAAATCACGAACATGATAGATACTCTTGGAAATTAACATAAAATCATACAAACATACATAAATAAGACTATCACAAAAGAAACAAGATTGTCTTCACTAACATTAAAATTATAATCATCAAAATTATAACAAATGACTACTAATCATGAAAATTATAACAAATGACTACTCATCATCATCCTCATCATCTTCATCACCTTCAAGCTCTACATCATCTTCAACTTCGGTATCATCCTCATCAGCAAATTCTTCTTCTTCTTCTTCCTCCTCCTCATCCTCCTCTCCCTCCCCATCCTCTTCATTCTGATGAATCATTAGTGTAACATCTATATCAACTTCTTCATATCCATCATCCCCGAGGTTATCAATTTGAACATCATCTAATATAATAGTAGCATCAGACATAATCTCCTCTTGATAAGCACGCTGTAATGTATACTTGCTATCCACTCTAGATCTAGGAGTAGTTTTTATAACCACCCACCAATCTTGGTTGTCTCTTCTTCTCACCGGATATGGCACGTAATACACCTGAGTTGCAAAATCTGCAAATATGAACGGATCATATTTCCTATACCTTTGAGTGTGTCTAATCTCTACAATACCAAAATCTTTATGCACCCTTGTACCACTATTAGGGGTGTTGTCGAACCGGTGACAATTAAACAAAACACACTTTTTGATTGGCTCTCCTGGATATTCAATCTCAACTACATCTTTCAGAATCCCATAGAAATCATTTTCAACACCACCTTCTCCAGCTCCTTTAGCACAAACTCCACAGTTGTAAGTTTTTTTGTCTTCATTCCAAACTTTTGTGTGGAACTTATAACCATTAACTGTATACATAGGCCATGTATTCGCAAGTCTTAGAGGTCCCAATGCTAACTGACACAAATATCGATGACGTTCTGTATCATACATTTGCATCATATCCACCTAATAAGTAAGAAAACATAATTTAATTACTCAACTAAGCAATATACATATATATGTATATATACATATATATATACATATATATTAATTTAATAGCTTAACGAAGTAATACGTTAGCATCAACTTACATTATTTGTAAACCAGGAAGCAAATTGTGTTGCGATTAAAGCATCAACTTGTTGATCAGAAAGGTATGGGTTGTCTTCTCTTTTTTCTTGAGTGAAGAAGCTGCCAAATGCAGCACTCCTTTTTAGGGTTAAGTACGTATTAAATATGTTTTGAAAGAACATATTGAAATATAAAATATTAATAACTAACCCAATATAAGGTTGTACTTCCTCGCAGTTTAGTAGAACATGAAGATGACCAGCATTATATTCTTCATCAGTCAACCACCGCAGTGTTACTCGCCCACTGGGACGACCATGTGGATGAAAAACCGATAAAGTTGGTTGTGTATCATCCTGCTCAACTTCATCCTCATTTCTTTTATTTCTATTCCGCATACACGGTACATTAGATGTGAAATAGTATGTGCCAAAGTGAGATGTTTTAAGATTAATGTACGCCTCACATATTGAGCCTTCTACACGGGCCTTATTCTGCACCATTTTCTTTAATAAGCCCAAAAACCTACGATATAATTTTCCATATATGTTAGCAAATGTAATTTAATCCTGAAAATATTTCAAGAAGTTGTGTATAAAATAATAAAAATTTACCTCTCAAAAAGATACATCCAACGCTATTGGACTGGTCCTCCTAATTTTGCTTCATAAGCCATGTGTACAGGCAAATGCTCCATGCAATTGAAGAAACCAGGAGGGAAGATACGCTTTAATTTGCACAAGGTCACAACAATATTCTTTTCCATTTGGGACAGTTTCTCCTCATGCAACACCGTTGAGCATAAGTCTCTAAAGAATTGGCTAAGTTCAGTAAGAGGCTTCCATATTTGTTCAGGAAGTGCACTGAATGCAATTCGAAGTAATGATTGATGAACACATGGCAATCGTGGCTCTTCAAACCACTTATCTTGGTCTTATCAACATCCACACATTTAGCTAAATATGATGAATAATTATCCGACATTCTCAAATCCTTCATCCATTGGCAAATAGCCTTTTTTTCCTGCATTGAAAAGCTAAATTTTGCCTTTGGTTTCACAATTTTTCCATTAGCCAACTCCTTAAGCTCTAATTCTTTGTGCCTACAATATGATTTCAAGTCCATTCTTGCTTTGACATTGTCCTTTGTTTTGCCATCTATATCCGTGACTGTGTTGAAAACAACATCAAATACATTCTTCTCTATATGCATAGCATCCAAATTGTGCGGAAGTAAGTTAGTCTTACAATATGGTAATTCCCAAAATATACTTTGTTTGGTCCAGCTGTGAACTTGTCCAAAATCCTCAATGACAAAAGCTCCATTTTCAGTCATCTTAGGAAGGTGTTGCACAGTTTGCCATATTGTTTCCCCATGTAGTCTAGTAGGAGGCCTACTAGTTTCACTTTTGTTCTTTGTAAATGCATCCTTATTCCTCCTAAATTGATGATTCATTGGCAAAAATTGTCTATGACAATCAAACCACGTTAGCTTCCCTCTATTCTCTAATGAAAGGCTTTGGATGAGGACATATAAATTGGACAAGCTAATTTTCCATGCGTACTCCACGCAGACAACATGTCGTACGCAGGAAAGTCATTAATAGTCCACATCAATGCAAGCCTCATTTGAAAATTTTCCTTCCTAGAAATGTCATATATTTGGACACCTTCATTCCATGAGGTTTTCAAATCATCTATCAAAGGTTGTAGATATACGTCTACATTGGCCTTGGGATTTTTCGGACCATGAATAATGCAAGATAAAAACATATAAGGTGTACGCATACGCATTTCTGGAGGGAGACTGTAAGGAGTTAGAATGACCGGCCAACATAAATAGGGCTTTGCGTACTGTGATGAAAATGGAGAGAAACCATCGGCACATAAGCCAAGTCTAACATTACGTGGCTCAGAGGCAAAATCAGGCCAAGTTCTATCAAAATATTTCCATGCTTCTCCATCAGATGGATGACATAAAACACCAGGCTCTCGAGGATTTTTCAAATGTCATCTCATATGTTGAGCAGAACTATAAAATGCAAATAATCTTTTGAGCCTAGGAATGATAGGAAGATAATGCATTCTTGCTAAAGGCACATCCTTTTGTTTTCTCTTTTTTTTGGACTTACGCACCCTATATCGAGGAGCATCACAAAATTTGCATTGTTGTAGATGTGCATCATCTTTATAATACAACACACAACCATTAACACAACAATCTATTTTTACGAAAGTGAGCCCCAATTTTCTCACTAACTTTTCTGCATCGGAGAACTTACTTGGCACATAATTCTTAGATGGACATGCTTCTTTCATAAGTTGTACAACCTCATTAAAACAACTCTGTGACATATTGTGCTCAGATTTAATACTCATCAATCTAAGAGCAACTGATAACTCAGAATGATTAGTGCAGTCATCCCACAAAGGACGTTGTAATGCATTTAACAAATCATAAAACCTTTGTGCATCTAGATTAGGAGGTTCTGGAATATGTTGATTAAAAGCGTCTTCAACCATTGTGTGATATGCATCATTGGACATAGCATGATTTTCGGAAGAAATACTAGGTGGACTATGATGCATGTTTACTTTTTCACCTTCAGGGGGTTGAAGTTCCCCATGTGATGTCCAATACCAATATCCACTAGTGAACCCTTTCTTATATAGATGAACCTTAACTTCTTCCGGTGGTAGGAATTTTGTATTCTCACACTTCGCACAAGGACACCTATATACTTTCTCCCTCAAATACACAGGAAGGTTTCTTACAAACATGTCAAACTCATTAACCCCCGCCACAAACTCAGGTGTTAATCCACCTCTATTGGGAAAAAGTCTATTAACCATCCACCTATGATGCTCCGAAATTTCCATATTCTGTTTAAGTTAGAATAAGTTATTTCGTTAGTTTTTTTTCAACTATTAATAATAGTATAGCATATTCAATTAAACAGCATAATACACATAACAAATGTATTAAAGTGCACCTAGCTTCTTATATGAAAGCATAATTCTCACATTTAACAACCATATGCAGACAGAAAACCGAACACCCAACTTGTAAATTATCATACAATCACAATACAATTGGCTAGACTTTACGATATAAAATGCATTATTGGGCCATACTAGAAAATTCATCTACTAGAATAACATTAATTTGACTATCCCAAATCTTTATGGCATATAAGGTACATTAGCTTTGGAGCTTCATAATTGAGTTTTTGGTCAAATAGATGTCCAAATATTGAGCCTTACATGTTTTAGTCATATATTAATGATATTGTAGCTTCTTATATGAAAGCATAGTTTTCACACCTAATAACAACCACATGTAGACAAAAAACCAAACACACAACATCTAAACCATTATACAATCACAGTACAATTGGCTGGACTTCACGATATAAAATGCATTATTGAGTCATGCCAAAATGATCACATAAATTGTTGATAGGTCACTAAGCCCTTCCATCATAATAACTACTTCATAGTTATGTGCGTAATAATATACATACTTACATTGGTTAGAATTATATACCTCTACAATACACCTTCACGATCAAACAACTTCAACGTTCAATCACTTATATTGGTCAACTGCAAGCTGTATCAAATGTATGTACACACAAAAAAATATGAGTGCTTGTATATATGGGAGGAGAGAGAGACAGAGCTAATTCTAAATAAAATCGAAATCACAAACAATATGCCAAAAAAGATTAAATCTAAAACATTAATTATTAAATAAAAAGGTCCTAGAAATATTAATTATTAAATGATAAGGGTGGATAGGCAGAAGTTGTTGGAAGGAAATGAAAATGTTAGGAGGAAATATAAAATGACATTCCAAGTTGAAAGAAAAGTTCGCCGAAGATGCGAATTACCCATATTTTAAGTTATTTTCTAATAACTCATGTATTAATAGCATAGTGAGAAACCATAAAACAAATTTCAATATCAAAAGTGAATTTCCAATCCCAATGTGAAGTATCATCCAATGAATATCCGCACACCAAACAGTACCTAGGGTACATTTTAATTTGAAGATTGCATTGTTTAACTATCACATAACTAAAATATCACATTGGTTATATATGCTATCAAAGTTGCATCTCCTTTTCTTCCCCGATGAACCCAGTGTGTAAAGGTAAAAACCAACCATATCCATCCCAAGTGCAAACTTTAACTACGAAGAGCATTATTCACCCAGAGAAGCTACCGCACCATTATACTTACGCAAAAGAGCAAGAAGGTTGAGACACATGCCGGCAGAAATCATATAAGCAAAAAATCAAAATCATTACAAGTGGGCCATTTTCGAATCAAGCAAGTAGGAGCAGGTAGTAGATTGTGGGTAGCTTAATTTACAATTTCATTGCCTTCATTCTAGTTATGTTGAATCAAGCAAGTAAGAGCCGGGAGTAGATTGTGGGTAGATTGTGGGTAGTTTAGCCCAACTTAGGAAAAATAAGTTTAATTCAACTAAAACTCATATATACGTAATACTCTAGCTATGCATAGAGAAGTTACAATACGTTAAAGCCAAATGGTAAATTAAGCAAAATCACACACGCACCCCTTGTAGTCCAACCTTGATATCAGTCATTATAATTTGTATAAGCCCTTAAAAGCAAAATCTTTTTACCCTGATGTGATTGACAAAATAAACTAGCATGAATCAAAAGTCAAACCAAGGCACAAGAATAACCAAAAGGAAGAAACTCAACCTTCCATTTGAAAGCCTAGAAGACGAAGTGCTCAAACCAAGATGCTAAACCCAACAACTTCTGAACAAGGGATGAGTTTATAGTGAAATAGCAACTTAAGAGGACCGAAAATGGTGAAGTAATGTCCAACTTAGTCACAAATCAATCGAACACGGGTTGGAACCAGTGATTAGGTTAGCAACGATAATCTAACTCAAGAAATTGCCACTCCAAGAATAAACCAAGATTTCTACTCAATTACACAAGCTATAACCCAGTTTCATTTTCATGAAAATCAATTATTGGTTTTTTCTTCTTTTGATGTCAATAAATCAATTATTCGTCTATGACAGTGATGATATATGAACGTTCTCGAACATTAATTTTTAACATAAAAATACTAATATTTATTTGGTAACAATTTATGAATTCTAATCACCAAAACATGGCAACAAGGATCAATATATTGGCTAATAGGGAGAATAAACGAAATTCAAGCCTCTGTCACCTATACAAATTCTTGAAACATAGGCTGCTCAATTGGAGGTTGTTACCAAAGGGATAAAGCATGGAAGTCTAAACTCTAGAGCTTTCATCTTTATTTATATAAAATGAATTTTTATAAAGAGAGACGCAAAAGCCGAAACCTTCCTATTTGTGAAGGTGTGGTTTTTGTTACACTCCGAACATATGCATGCATATTCAAATCTTCATTGTAAATGCTGCATGAATTTGCTATGAATGCTCTTTTTTTTTTTTTCCCGAGCAGGTTGAAAACACAATTGATTTCAACCCTAGAAGACATAGTGTTGCAACTAAATTTGATAAAGTAGCTCAACATTCACAGTAAAACCTACTACTAGTTGCAAATTCACTGTCTTGGTTTTGCCCATAGCCATTTTTGAAGAGTACAATAGAGCAGAGGACAACACACATGGTGGAATCTATCAGTCTATATTGCAGGCAAACTTACCATCCTGGGCAGAATAACCAGTGAAGCACAAGAGCAAGAATCCATGCCCTATTTTGTGGATGATCCGCCTTTCAATGTTGAAAAGAATCGACTCAAAGCTTCATCAAATGATGCCTTTGGACCTTCCTGTTCATGTGCAAAATGAAATATATATATATATATATATATATATATATATATATATATATATATATATATATATATAGTATGTATATATATATATATATATATATATATATATATATATATATATATATATATATATATCAGCACAAGTCTGAAACATGTATAGCACATTCATGTTCACAAAGTTCAATGAAAAAAGCTAAATGATGCTTACAATTATGAATCCACCCTTAGAAATGCTTTCCCATGATCCCATCACATAAGCGCTCTCGCTCCCTCTTTAGAAAATCTTCCAAGGTTTGTATTAGCGACTTGGGGTCGAAGAAAATACCAGCTTTGGGATCATGAACAGAATCAACGGTGATCTGCAAAAAAAAGAGGACAGGCATTAAGTAGCATAATGGGAAAGCTGTTTCAAGCAAATTGGTATCAGTAAATACCAAAATGTCCTAGCCTGCACTCGCCTAGATTTTATGGAAGTGATAAAATATGTATCACCCAAATTAGGAAAGATGGACCACGGGACAGAGTATGAATGTAAATGAACACAATCACTCACTGAAAAAATAATCTCGTGCTCTTCCGAGCATTTTCTTTTTCTTTTTCTTTTTTTTTTGTGTCTCTCAATTTCTCATTTTTCTTTTGGTTGGTGTTCGAGTTTGGCGGGTTATAGGATATGCAACAAGAACCCATTAGAGAGGTCATGAGCCTGGATACTGCAAATGTCATAGCCATGCCATCTAAAATGCTTTAACATACATGGCAGCTTACCACAACACGGATTCCCTGGCTCCTTAAGGCATCCAAATCCGCTGGAATTTCACCGTTTCTTGGCACGAAAATGGTGTTGACGTACTTATCAGGCTACATAAAAGAAATAAATATTTCAGTCGTTACCTCTAGAAGCACTTTCAATTGTTACTTCTAGATGAATCATGCTCTAACATGCTAAGGATTATATGTAAGCTAACAAACACACGTAATCATTGAAAACACCAGTTGAGATGCCAGCAATACACCAGCAATACAGCAGTTGTTACTTCTAGATCAATGACACAAGCTATAACCCAGTTATAGTAACCTAAGAACCAACGAAAATATAACTGAAAATTCAGAACCAATGAAAACATAAGTGAGAATTCAGAACAAACCTGAGAACCAACTAATACATAACTGAGAAATTGCAACTCCAAGAATAAACCAAGATTTCTACTCAATTAAACATAACGGCAATAAAATTGTAAATTAAGCCGCCCACAATCGAATTTGAGCAAGTACCACAATAATAGGATGTAAGAAAAATTGAATTTTGAGCAAGTACCATAATGAACGAACACTAAACTCCATGACTGTTCAAACCATCGAAGACCATGACTGAGAATTCAAAGCCAAACTAAAGCTTCAAAACCATACTTACAGTTCAGTTGGAGACAGACGGATCTGGGCTTCGGGCTGACGCCGGTGGAACGAAACCGATAAGGGGAGCACGCCGGCAACGATGGAAGCACGAGAAAGGATTGTGCTGACGCTGGCGATGATGGACGCGCGAGAGGGCACCGCGACTGGCGACTGCGGACGTCGGCGACAATGGAGCTAGAGAGAGGAGGGTCAGCGACGATGGAGCCAGAGAGAGGAGAAGTCGGGAGCAGTCTGGGGGCGCGGGGGGGAGTGTCGAGTTAGCGAAGGGATGAGGGAGTTAGGATGTGAGAGATGAGAACAAATTAGGTTTAGGTTTTGTTATTGACTAGTATTGTGATCGAATTTTATTTTGAAATATCACAAAATCGGTCTCAGATTTTAATAAAAATAAGTCCTTATTTTTCAATTAAATGAAAAAGTTTGTTAATTTTTGAAAAATTAAAATTTATGACTGATTTTATATCGGTGTGAAAATCGATCATAAAATGTGACAGCATTTCATACTACTTAACTTACAACCATAAATTTCTCACGGCCTTCTACTGGTCATAAAATTAGTCACAAAATGTGACCGTTTTCAAGCGGTCACAAATTGCAGTATTTCTTATAGTGTACATACTAAATGTTAATCTTGATACTTAATATTCAACTCCTAAGGCTTCAATGTGAAATCCGATCTCTCATATGTGACTCCCTTGAGTCATATCTTAGACTTACTAAGATGACCATATTACATCATTCATGCACTACCAGTATGATGAATCACTATCGTACACTTAGTGCTAATATGATACAGGCTCATCCTGGTGCTGCTCAAGCATCAGGGCGAATGCCTGTGTGACTAAGCCAATTAGAAGTTTGTGATATTTCAATTTGTCTAACATACAATAATAAATCACGAACATTTAGAAAAAGGAAGATTAATCTTTGCTATATAAATGCTCATTCCAAAAGAAACCCATCAGATAACAAGATATATCCAAAAACGAAACCTTAGACTCAACATATGAGCCTTGAAAACAACTTTAAGAATCGACTTAATCAACAGATCAACAATCATCTTGTTAGTGGATATATATTTAATGGCAACTATCTTTGTCTTTATAGTGTCTCGCATGAAGTTATAACGCCTCTTGATGTACTTGGTCTTCTGATGGAATTTCAGATCTTTAATGAACTAGATGGTAGCGATATTGTCACACAACATCTCAATAGGATCATCAACTCTAGGAGTGAGACTAAGATCCTAAATAAAACTCCTAAGCCATATTGCCTCCTAAGTGGCAAGGCTACATTCAACATACTTTGCCTTTATAATGGATAGAATTATGCTTGCTTACTTCTTACTGCGCTATGGTGAAGAAATATCCTAAGGTTAACCTATGCTCATCCGATTTGCCACACCAATCAACAAGTGAGTATCCTTTCAACCTGAAACCCCCACCTTTATGACAAAGGACTATGCTGGCAGTACCACGAAGGTAGCGCATGATTCTCTTGATAGCTTGCCAATGAACAGATCTTGAGTTACTTTAGTAACGACTCACCAAACCAATCACAAGGCAAATGTCAAGTCGTGTGCATAACATAGCATACATTGTGCTTCCTACGGTACTAACATAGAGGACATTGCTCATTTTCTCTTTTTCATCATTTATTTTAGGGCATTGGACAAAATACAAGGCCAGATCCTTCTCAACTGGAGTGTCTATGAGTTTAGAATTATGCATCTGAAAATGTTCAAAGACCTTTTTAACATATGCTTCGTGGCATATACCCATGAGCTTCTTAGGCCGATTTCTGACTATTTTCAAGCCTTATATATACCTAACTTCACCCATGTCCTTCATCTCAAAGACAAAGGACAACCACTTCTTAGTAGCCTTGATCATCACCAAGTTGTTCCTAGCCTAAAGTATGTCATCAACATACATGGTAAGAAAGTAATCCCCTCATTTGTTTTCTTAACATACATGCAATGGTTATGGAATCTAGCTTAGGACTATATATAGACCTTTAAAACAACACATCTTATCCTCTTAACCTTTTGATACCAAACCAACGGGATGGTCCATATAGATCTCTTCCTCAACGTTACTATTAAGGAAAGTAGTGTTTGCATCCATTTGAAACAACCACAAGTCTGAATGGGACACTAGGGCTAGAAATAGGCAAATAGAGACAAATCTTGTACACTAGAAAAAGTTTCCTCGTACTCTACCCTCAGTTTGGGTAAACCCTTTTACCACTAGACATACCTTGAACTTGTCGACCGATCCATCTTTCCAATGTCTTTTCTTGAAAACCCACTTGTTTTCAATGGACTTATATCAAGGTGGAAGATTGAAGAGTTTTCAAACCCCGTTTCTTATCACTGAATCCATCTTATTTCTTATAGCATCTATCCTCTCCTTGTGGTTTGATGAATCAATCTCCTCGTGAAAAGAGGTAGGCTTCTCTATGTCAAAGGATTGCATAGGAGTATTCCCTTTTTGATCTGGAAATATCGTCAAGCAATTCTTCCATATACACTCCTTCAGATTCTAGGTCTATCATTTGTCTATCTAGATGAGGAATCCTCCCCCTTTTCTCTAAGAAGAGTGGGACCCTTAGTTTGTGGAGAGTCACTCCCACTATCCCTTTGAGATGTGAAATCCTACATATATGGACTTACCGCATGTTTAGGACTTGGAGATTAAGAATGAACCTCATTCATGGGTTGATTCTCCTGAGGAATTGAATATTAAGGACAAACCTCATTCCCCTGAGTAGACTAACCTTCCTCGTTCCTATTGGATAAAAGAGTGTACCGTCCTCAGTTACTTGGTCAGAATTCAAATCCTTCTCATCACTGAGACATGGTTAAAGGTCTTGTTTCAACTCATATAGTTTAAGGTCCCTTTTTTTTTTTAATTTCATTAATGCTTGGGAACCCATCTTTAAGAAAATCGACATTGCAGAAATCCATTTTCGTCATGCCCCCATTTAGATGTTCCTCATACATCACATAACTTTACAATGTTCAGGATATCTTATAAATACCATCTTGGTAGCTCTTGGACCAAGTTTGCCATGTTTATGGGTTGGGTTATGTACATAGCCGGCATAATCCCGTTGGTGTTAGTGATCCAAAGATGACTTTTTCACCAAATCATAACGCATATGGCATGACAGATATACTCTTTTTTGGCATACAGTTAAGGATATAACTAGCTACCGCAAGCAGCGCATTCCCCAAAACCTAATTGGGAGGAGTGTGTGCCATCATTGACTTGACCTTGTCAAGCAATGTCCGGTTCCTACGCTCTGCAATACCAATATGTTGTGGAGTGTATAGAATCATTAGCTATCTTTGCGTACCTTTTTCCTTACAAAACTCCTTTGATATATCATATAGATATTCACTACCTCGATCGATTTGAAGAGTTTTACTTCTCGTTTCAATTGTGTCTCTACTTTTGTCATGAAGCATTTGAACACGTAAAGTGCTTCATAGGAGTGAGATAACAGGTATACATACCTACATCATGAATAATCATTTATAAGAGTAATGAAGTATATAGCCCCACCATGTGTTTTCATATTCATATGTTTGCAAATCTCAAAGTGGATTAATTGTAAGGGACTCAATGCCCTCAAAGCCTTATCAACCAGCTTTGTGGTTACTTTTCCAGCTAGACATTGCTCACATCTAGGCAACTAACCCTCATGAGTTGATCTGAAAGACCCTTTTTAGCTAGCCTATAGCCTACTCATTCTATCTTAACCCACATAACCAAGTCGAGCAAGCCACTCAATGGATTTAGAATCAGAGTCAAAATATGTGACAAAAGTATTAGATGCATTACTATAATTTTCATCCAAATCCAAAACAATAAAATCTCCTTTCAAAATTGTATGTCTAAACCATTAGGATGAAAACCAAGAGAAAATTTTAATCTCATTAAAGAAATGAAAAACACTAAGGAGCATCACACCCATGGTGCATATAGAGCATTGTGAAAAAGCATGTTTCCTCTACAGAGTTTGAGCCAATATGTTCCTACTCTAAGGATATCTTCCTCGTTGTCGTTCCTAGTACAAGAGTCTGTAAATCCACTGGTAGTGATGTAACTCCACGAATTCAGCTGTATCCTAAACAATATGTTTGATTGTTCTTGTGTCTACAATCCACTGAGGAACAGAGTTAGGAACAAATGCATAAGAACAAACATATAATTCAGGACTTTCAGTCGAAAGAGGTACCTTAGACGACTTAGGATAATTTCGAGCAAAATGCCCCTTCTTTCCACAATTGTAGCGCCTCACACATGTTATGTTCTTCTCTCTATTGCCCTTCGCCTTTTGATTCTTGCCAATGCTACCTTTAAACTAGGAGTTTTGAGAAGTACGAGGACCCCTCTTGGGCTTGTTGCCATGATAAGGTTTGTTGCGCTTGGATCGAAGGTTTGTATGTCCTCATTGTGCGCTATAATGAGGTTAAAGCTCCTCTCAATGTTCAATTTCGTTTGAGAGGGTCTGAATCACATTCAATATTGTTCCTAGTCAGAGGCTTCTTGCCTAACAGCCTTAAGATCTTGAACCATACCGCTCATGACTCATTAATTTTGGGAGGAGATACTTCGATTACTATTAATAGTATATGGCATCCACTTCAACTTTAAGGTATGTAACCTTGTAGCATATATCTGATCAAACTTGATCTTAAGCTAGTCCCATTTGTCCTCAGCCATGAGATAAAGTTCAAAATCTCTTAGCAGATTGTCATGCGTGCATGACATTAGAGTGTAGCATGGTTAATTGATCTCTTTTAAACTAGGCTCGGTACGCCCTTAGGTTTTTTTTATACTGCTTACTAGTAGTAATATCTTTGTCCCATTATCTTCGCATGGCGGGACAGAAATAAAGGTCGTTAGGAGATCCAGTATGTTACCCTCATTCCAGATGAACTAAACTTTCAGATGCTAGAGATCATAATTAGTGTCGTCCAATTTTTCGCTAGTGGCCATACCACCTATCAAGTTCTTAACAGCTATATTTGAAAGTACATGTAAGGTGTCAGGCATGTCGTTAAATAATTAAATTATCAAAAATCTTATCATTCATATCATATGTTCAAAAATTTAACTAAGCTCATAATCATCACATATCAATATGAATTAGAAGTTCCTATAATTTATCACATATTTTTATAAAATTTGTTAAACTTATTAACACATTAACTCATGAATATCTCAAAGATATTTAACTTAATCATGTAAAAACAAATTTACATGGATGTACATATTATATAAATGAATTTATATAACCGCTTTTATTTCAAATCTCTATTTAATGACATATAATACATAATTATATATCCAAACCTAAAGTGATATTATCACATAAAACATGCCTACAAAATCACATGAAAAATATGCAAAATATAAAACGAATTGATAATTGGAGCTCAATTATATAGTACTCATTCATACAATCATGAAACATACTCACATAATAAATATCAAATTATATTCATATAACATGATTTTATACAATAAAATGCATTCAAATAACACTTGTAAATTATAAAACATATTCATACTACTGCAAATTTATATATCATGAAATAATAATACGAAAAGATTCATAAAATTAGTAAGTATAGGCATATCAATGATGAAGTTTAACCCAAAAGACAAATTCAGATTTGTACTAAGCAAATTAAAAAATAATTTTAAAAACCTTAGATTCGGTCCAACACTAACCCAAGTAGAAAGACATACTTTCAAAATCTAAAACGCTAACCCAACACACTTTCTTTAACCATCTCACTCCCTCTCTTACTGCTCCCTTTAACCCCGGAAAAATGGAGCTCTAAGCTCCTTCTCCCTTTTGGCTTCGACGCCACCACCTACTGACCAACCCTTTTCACGGCTTCTCTTACTCTTGGTTAGCCACTAATCTGCCAAAAAGGTTGGTCACATGAGAACCTAAGGGATGACATTGGCCACCTCGCCACCGAAGCAAAACCAAAATAGTTATCTTGGCTAAACCAACCACCACCACTCTACAAATTGGCTGAAAACATGTCCAATGATGCCACCCACACAGCCAACATGCCATTAAGGAGTGGAGCGTGGGTTTGCACACGCTCTAATGTGATGGTTTTGGTGGTTTTCTTGCTGATATTGTTTAGATCGGTGTGCCAGGAGGTCGGAGGAGGAAGAAGAAGGCCCAAAGCCTCTTTGGTTGGCGCCGCATGACACACATGCACTACCCCTCCGCAGTGTCTAATGGGTACGACTCGCTTCTCTGTCTAGCTTCTATCATTTTTCTCAATTTTCAATTTTTTTTTTATTTGGGTGTGAAAGCAGTTTTGTGAAGGTCACCAAGGCCCCGCTAAATCTACCGCCACTGCAGCCACAAAGGTGTGGGTTGGGGGGGGGGGGGGGGATGCCGAGTAAAGTTGTGCTGTAGCCCAACGCAGGTTAGAGGGTCAACAAGGATTAAGGATTGAAGATCGATTTTCGAGATTTAAATTTTATTTAGTGCAATCATGCTTTAGTAATCCATTTAGTATACCAAAAAAAAAATAAAAAAGGCTTTCATCAATTAAACCACATACTTGGAAAAAAACGAACTAGCCATGAAATTTGAGTGCAAACAGACACATAAAAAATATGCTTTTATCAATTAATAGCATAGTAGAAGGAGTTCAGATGAACCGATCATCAAATCTATGCATACACAGTTGCATAGGAAAATTGCATCCCTGAGTTCAATAGGCGCAATTACACACATTACTATAATCATGCTTTGAACAAACTACTATAATTAAATGACAAATAAATAGACCAATTTAGTCAAGTTAGTTAAGGGGTGACACAATCAACGATGTTTTATCAAGTCACACAATCACAGGAGCATGCTTAGCATATATAAATTCAGTAGCATAATCACAAAAACTAAACGAATTTATCGCATAGGCAAATCATGAATGAATTAATTGAATCCACAGCTGAACAACTTTCGCTCTGATACCACTAAAGGTAATTAAAGGGCTAACCTTTAGGAAAGCAAAATCTTATGACTCAGCTACTCAGTAAACGCTCACGAGAGTTTAACAACGTCCAGAGGCGACCACTGAAGTTGAACTAAAGTCATGTTTGAAACCCGCAACCTCATTGATGGCGAAGCTGCCGTGATAGTGGGGAAGAGAGATTCGGGATATGGTTTTGGTTTAGGTTTTTGCCTCGGATAATAAATTAGGTCCCTAAACCCCTTTATTTATAGGTTTGGTATCCTAATTGGTGTCCACCACTTAGTTGGAGACATGGCCATTAAGACAAAATAATCACGACAGATCAACAGGGTATAAGAAGCTACTCTGAAAAGCTAATCAACCCAAAAATCTAACGAGCTTTTTACCACAATCCGACAGTTAATACCTCCGATAGGCTATTGTCTTTCTTTTGTCTTTTCTTTAGCCTTTTGCCTAAAAAACAATTAAAAAAATGGTATACCAATTTTTATAATTATTTCAGCAAGTATCTGGCATAGCCTTCGCATGACGACATGTATATATATATATATATATATATATATATATATATATATATATATATATATATA
>JAKOGI010000501.1:0-55000 GCA_029747015.1 Carnegiea gigantea
CTTTTTTGTTTATATATATATATATATATATATATATATATATATATATATATATATATATATATATATATAATGGTTTATGCAAATTTCAAGCGGAAAGCATTAAGCTCCATTTTTCTTATGTTGTTTTCAGATTTGAAGCACGAAGGGTTCGACCCTCAGATCACTTCTCTACTGAATTTACATCAAGGTAATTGTGCAATGTTTTCTTGTATTTTTGGTATCAAATTGTAGGTTTTCTTGACTTAGATGACTTGGGTTAGGGGGAAAAGGCCATGTTATGAGGGTTATTCCGAGACTTAAAACGTGATTATTGGGGGAAAGAGGTTGGGTTTTGGATTAAGGTTTGATGGGAACATGCCACTTTTGAGGACAGAAAATACATATAATTTTAAAAAAAGTACTTCCGTTGATATTCTAGCCTAAAAATCATCAAATTTGGAGGGTAGATAGGCCAAGGCATGCGCTACACCTTTTGAATCGATGGATTTCGATGTTTGTCTAAAGAGTTATAGTCTGTTTATGGGAGACTATCTGGACTGGGATAGTCAAGGACAGTTTGCATGTTATAGGATTTTTGGCCTAGATATTGAGAGAATTAGTAGAAACACGAGGGCAAGCTCCTCGTTCTGGAATGGGAAAGAATTTGAGTTTTGGATGTTGGGTGTGAAAATTATGGGGATAGAAAGTCGGGTTAGGAAATCTGGGCTGGGTTTGCTGGGTTGCAGCTATGGCCAATTTGAAAATTCACCCAGGGTGTGTCGGCGAGCCAAAATTTATCAAATTTTTAGACTGGATGCCTCGGGATGTGTCGCATAATCTTGTTTTGGAATCGGGCCGATTGGGGTAGCATGACCCAAGTTATAACCAGTTTACCATGGACTATCCAGACCAAGATAGTCAGTGACACCGCTAAAATAAGTGCGAAAACAACCTGGTTTGGGATGGAATCGAGCGAAACCCTGAACAAGACAGGGGTAGAGGACGACTCAAAATTTCTGAATTCGATTAGGAAATTTAAATTAGACATCGGGACCAGAAGTTATGGCCTCTGGAGTGGGGGCCAGGTTCTAGCCAAATCTGAACCCTAGTTTGGACTTGAATTGGGGGCTTTAAAAGTATGGGTAAAGTTTTATAAAATTATTAGAAGTGAGAAAAAGACCAAGGGGTAATTTGTTTGAGTTAGACTGAGTGTGAGCTATGTGTTGGCCTAGGTACAGAGCAGTAAGTTCAGAATAGTAACCGAGCTCATAACTTGTATGGTATCCTTGTAACAATCATGCCCTAACCCTTCCCCATGTTGTTTGCAACTCTGTATGCATTAAACATGGTAAGAACTGTCCTGTTTACGTATTTAAAGGAATGATAGCATGAGTTGACTGAATGTAACTGCGTAGCAAAATCTGTATGATGTGATGTGCTATGAAATTGAGACCTTGTCATGTTTTGTTGGAAATTCCTGCTTTACTGCTGCGGTGTTGCCATTGGGGGAAGTGGATGAGATTGAATGAACTCATTTATGCTAAATCGGTCTCTAATAGGGAGAAATGAAATCAATAACTGTAAAGGCTGAGTTAGGTAAGATTTAATCTGACTGTGTTGATTGAAGGCCATTAGCCTTCCCCGGAAAACTAGTACATGCATGTGAGCGGCTACGTGCTCTGCTGAGACGTGGGCCAAGTTAGCAGTAACCATCCCTATTGGTGGTGGGCTAGGAAAGGGTTGAGCGATAACTGCCTGAGTAGTGATAGGCCAGGATTGAGTTAAGCAGCTGCGTTGAACTGAAACACAGGCCATGAGACCCAGTGAGGTTGCTCACTTAAAATCTGACTGTTGTGTTTAGATCATCAATTATGAATTTACATCTCTGCGAGCTGATAACCATGGAAGGCTATGTTAATGAGAAATGTGTCTTGGGAGTTTTGCTGTTTTCCCTACCCCATTAAAATGTTTTCAAAATGAATTTATGTGCGTAGTTGACTGTTAGGGGTGATTATTTACTGAGTTTATCTCACTTTTATAAAGTATTTTATTTTCAGGAGATTTAGTCATGCATGGGACTGGGGAACTGAACATAGAGTAAGGCCAAAACGCATGAGTCAAAGAAGATGGAAGTTTAGTTATTAAGGCAAAGTTCACTATGAATATTGATTTTGATTTAGTAGATGTTACTAATATTTGAATAATGTGGAGATTAAAGTATTATTAAGTTCCTTGTATAAATTGTTATTTCGATATTTAGCCTGGTATTTCCAAATAGGAAATACGACGGTAACGCTCCAACTAGATTCCGCTGCCACGTAGGATGAAGGTTAGTAAATGAGAAATGAAATTAGAGTTTCGAGGTGTTATAGTTTTTCTATTGCTAAACATCGTACCAAGGGTATCCTAGATTATATCCATTCTGGCTTGTGGAATCCCTGTAGAGTTCGTTTGTTTGCAGGAAAATGCTACATGTTGACTTTTGTGGATGACTATTCTCGTAAAGTCTGGGTTTGTTTCTGAGGATATAAAAATGAATCATTCCCTATGTTTAAGAAATTCAAGTCCTTGTTGAGAACCAGGCTTGGAGGAAAATCAAAAAACTTAAAATTGATAATGGTCTAGAATTTTATGGGTTAGACTTCAATGACTTCTGTGCTATTCAAGGCATTACTAGACACAAAATTTTAGTTGGAAAGCCTTAATAAAATGGTTGGGCCAACGTATTAAGTGGACTCTTCTAGAGAGAGCTCGATGTATGCTCTCTAATGCTAGTTTATGCACTATTGTGATTTTTGGGCCAAGACTTTTTCAACGACTTGTTATCTTATGAACTACTCTCCACATTCCTCTATTGACTTCAAAATCCCAAAAGAGGTTTGGTTAGGTAATCCCGTTGACTATTCTATCTTGAGAATATTTAGATTTCCTACATATGCACTTGTCAATGATGTCAAGCTAGCTCCTGGGGCTATTAAGTGCATGATTCTTATTTATGCATCCGAATCTAAAAGATATCGTTTATGGTTCCCTGGTTCCAAGAAAGTCATTCAAAGTTGGGATGTTACTTTTAATGAGTATGCTATGTTTTCTCCTAGGAAAAATTGTACTGTTTTCTTCTACTGGTGTAGATGATCCATATGATACTAGTGACAAGGTAGATCTAGAGGTTCCAACTCAAGGTGGGGGTACTACATCCACATTACCTCATTCTAGTGATGAGGTCCATATTGATGAGCCAAAGCCTCAGGTGGAGGATACATATTCTATTGCTCGTGATAAACCAAGGATAACAATTAGAAATGCCACTCGTTATGCCACCAATGATGAGAGCGGGTTGATTGCATATGCACTCGCTGTTGCATAAGAGAGTCCCAAAGGTATTGAACCTTCAACCTATTTAGAGGCTATATCTTGTCCTAACTCCTTAAATTAGCTTGTGGCAATGCAAGAAGAAAGGGAGGGTTTATACAAAATGGGACTTGGGAGTTATGTAAACTTCCTAAAGGCTATCGTGCCTTGACTACAAAATGGATCTACAAGCGCAAAGAAGCCATCCCTGGGGTTGAGGATGCAAGATAGAAAGCACATTTGGTTGTTCGTGGTTACAACTAAAAGAAAGGTATTGACTTTAATAAAGCATTCTCTCTTGTTGTTTATCATACTTTCATTAGAGTGCTACTTGCTTTAGTTACTTTATTTGATTTGGACTATGAGCAACTAGATGTTAAAACAGCTTTCCTCCATGGTGAGCTGGAGAAAGCCATCTATATGAAGCGACCTGAGGGATTTGTGGTTCCTGCTAAAGAGAATCTTATGTGCCACTTGAAGAAGTCTATGTATGGCTTTAAACAAGCTCTGCGATAATGGTATAAAAGGCTTGATGCCTTTATGATTGGACAAGGTTATACACAATGTTATTATGATAATTGTGTCTATTTTCAGCAATTTGAAGGTTGCTTCATGTATTTGTGATTATATGTTGATGACATGCTCATTGCTTCTAAGGATAAGTCCTTGATCAACCAGTTGAAATATCAACTTAGTGATGAGTTTGAAATGAAGGAACTTGGTGTAGCTAAGAATATTCTTGGTATGGAGATATGTAGGGATCGCAAGGCTGGTAAAGTCATCCTATTTCAAAAGAAGTATCCTGAATAAGTACTTGAAAGGTTCAATATGAGAGATTCTAAGTCGGTCTCTATTCCCTTAGCTGCTTATTTCAAGTTGTCATCTGATTCCTGTCCTAAAATTGAAGGAAATTTAGAAGATGTCTGATGTTCTATATTCGAGTGTAGTAGGTGGTCTTATGTATGCTACGGTATGCATTAGACCTGATTTATCCCATATGTTTAGTGTTGTGAGCTTGTTTATGCATAATCCTGGTAAGGATAATTAGAATACTGTGAAGTGGATTCTTCATTATGTGAAGGGTTCTCTTGATAAGTGTTTAGTATTTAATAGATCCAAGTGTACAACTTTTGATGTTATTGGTTATGTTGACTTTGATTATAGTGGTGACCTTGATCATAGGCATTCTATTTCTGGTTACATTTTCACTTTATGTGTAGGTCCTATTTGTTGGAAAGCATCCTTACAATCTATTACAACTTTATCTACAACTGAGGCTGAGTATGTGGCCGCAACTGAAAGTATCAAAGAAGTAATATGGTTACAAGGTCTTCATATTGAGCTTGGTGTTGCACAAGGAACTACTAATGTATTTTTTGATAGCCACAGTGCAATTTATCTTTCCAAGAATGATGCTTATCATTGTAAGACCAAGCACATCAGTGTTAAGTTCCACTTCCTATTACTAAGTTCCAACATTGTTTGGACTTAGTTGGTGTTCACAACTTATAATAGCCCTTCGGGGCTCTACTCTTCGGGGTTCTATGGAGGTATCGGTTATTGAAGAATTTTTGGTCCGAGGTGAAAATTGTTGGGAATGGCCCAAAAATATTAGTAACATTGGTTGATTTAATGGGGCCAAGGCAAGATAAGGAAAAACATGAAGAAAACTGAGGGAGGCTCAGCTTGAGCAAGACAACAGCCCACAAAGGGCCCATTTTTGCGTAGCCCAGCAGCCCAACCTGCTCCCAACTTTAGTTTGACCTGTGTTGACTTTGGCTCCACCAGTGCTTGGGCTTTCTCACTCAATCCATCAGTAGATCATTCTAGCTTCTCCTCCATGTGGCCTAGTGACTGGCCACTATCATCAGGGCAGCAAAACATCAGCAGTGCCTTTCTTCCAGTGAGGTCCACGAGACCTCCGTGGCCTAGCCCACAGTTTGTGGCAAGCTTGGTAACTTTTGGGCTGGTTTCTTTGATCTGTTTTGGAGGTTATTACAAGGTTTAATACGGGGATTAATTTTAATTAATTGCTGAAGTTGTTAGAGGTTAAGAGAGTTGCTATAAATCTTCATCATCTTCATCAAGCTTCATCATCTCATCATCCAATCATCTTGATCAATCCTCAAGCCTTATCATCAAAAATCATCATCACCCTCATTCTTCTATACCATTTTAATTCCACTATTTCTCATTTGTGAGAGAGTGTTTTAGAGTGAATTTGTAATCACTTATATTGATCTCTTACTCAAGCACATTGCTTTGAGATCCATCTTGTACTCTCTCCTTGCACAGTGGATTATTTCCAATTATCACTGCACATGGTTTTTCCCTATTATGGTTTTCCATTTAAAAATTTGGTGTTTATTGGTGCTGATTTATTTTTCTTGCGAAATTATCAATTTTTATGATTTTTGTTGCACCCAATTAAAATCGGCTTCGATCCTAATAGTCTTCGCTTTGTGCTTCCATAGATTTTAAGACGGCAACAAAAAGACAATTATTTTTTGTTCATAATAGTTTGTATGAGTTTTGCACTCATTGTTGTATAAGAAGCGAAATGCAATATTTTATGTGATGCCCAATATAATATCGTTTTATAAATAAAAAGTGCAACAATTGATTGACAATATTAGCACCAATTTTGGTTAACAATTAACAATTCTTTTTGGTTTGATCCTTAATTTTATTGGAATCAAAATTTTCTCTATCCGTAAGACTTGACCTTGATATCTTATTTAAGAAAAACAAGTGTGAGATTACTTGAACTAACTTGTATTGGTAAATAATGACTGATATTTAGCTGGATGATTATTGAATTTGAAACCCATGTTTGGAATTCATCGTCGTCGTCGTCATTATTATTATCATCATCATCATCATCATTATTGTTATGTAATTGGTAAGGAAGTTCACATAGAAGCTCAAATGTTAAGACAAGAGCATTTCCATACTTAAGAAAATGTTTAATACCATATTTTTATAAGGGCTTGTTTGTTTCAGTTGTATTTATGATAAAATTGTGAGCTATAAGCAACTTTACGCAGCTATAATCAATTGTGAGGAGTTACACGTGTTTGTTTGTACATATTTACACAGGCACATATACATAGACATACATACATACATACATCCATGTGTACACATACACACACACACACATGGATATATACACATATACATATTCATATACATATATACATATACATACACATACATACATACATACATACATACATACACACATACATACATACATATATATATATACACACACACACACACACACATACATACATACATACATATATATATTATATATATATATATAATATATATATATAGATAGATATGTATATATATATTATATATATATATATAATATATATATATATATATCTATATATATATATATATATATATATTTATAGTACAGAGCTTTCAAAAATTGTAAGAAGTTGTAAGTAATTACAAGAAGTTTTAAGTAACTATAAACAACTTTAAAGAGCTACAACCTATAAGCATGAAGCTGAAATCGACATGTGTAAACACAACTAAATGATGACATATTAGCCCATAATATTTAATTTTTAAATTTATGATTGTTTATGATCTTTTCATATTAAGTCGATGTTTTCAGTATATATAATAAATCTAGTATAAGAGAACTCTTAGAAATAGCATAACTAAATTTTTAACAAAAAAGAAATAAGTTCATGTATTTTCCTTGGTATACATGTAAATGTTAGTTTTACTCGTCAAAATTTAAATTATTGCTTGACCCATGCACCTGGATTGTTATTTTTATATATAGGAAAAAATATATGTATGCTCAATAAGAAAATAAGATCATATGAAAATACTACTTAAGATGAAAGTGATTAAATAATAATTTTAAAAATTGCAAGATAAAAACAACATTATCTGTATACATTGAAGGGTACATGGAAATTTTCTTTAATAAAATATGACAAAAGAAAGAAAACAAAGTTGATCATAATGTCGAGGTAGTACGGAAATGAGTACTTTTAACGTATATAAACAATTTTTAATATGTAACGTTGACGTAGCTTATAAGAGTATATATACTTCTAGGTATATAATATAGATAACGTATAGGAAATACTTTCCTGTCAATCTAGACTAATTAATAATGATTAGTGTTCGGGTTCCTATTGCATGCAATATCTAAGGGAGGAGGATAATGCTGAAGTGGATGCACTGTTCAGACCTCAAAACCCATTAGCACAACACCAATTTTTTTCGTTGTCCCAAAACATTAAAAAAAATAAATAAGAAAAAGAAAAAGAAAAAAAGTGGGATCTAGCAATAACAAAATTTTGCTTAGACAACTTGACAAAAAGAATGAATGTAGTACTTGCCGGATGTGTGGAAAGAGAAAGTGATCCTCCACTTGCTGCCCACTTGGCCTTTGTGGAGAATGATCGTTACCCTTCTATCACCTCCATCGCTATTAGAGCCAATCCATAGACTAAGTAATCAACTGTTGTTAGAACTTTAATTTTCTTTTCTTTTCTTTTTTGGGGGAGATGGTTTTGTGCTTTTGGTTTTTAAGGTTTTTCCTAATAGGTTTACAGGATAGGATCAGATTCATGTCCGGACGATAGAAGAAATACAGTCGATTGAATATGACTTCTTATTACATATACTTTTCAACTCATGAAAAAAAGGAATTACAAGCTTTATAGACGTTATCTTTAAGGTTAGATTGATTCCTATTTTGTTGAAATTGTTGAAAAGGCTTTTGTTTCTTTCCTTCACTCAGAATAAATATTTGTCCATTTAATGAAGGGAATATAGGTGTTAAGTCCTAATGCATGTATTTATAATTATGAATATTAACATTTATTATCTCAGGAAAGTTTGCTTTAATTTTTAAAATCCTACATTTTTTAATTATAGGTTCCTTTATCTTTTATATTTACATGAATAACAAATATGAGCCCTCATTTTTCTTTCATCTAATTATTCATATGATTATATCATCTTAGGAACTAGTAGTTTAAGTCATTTAAATGCAAAAATGCCTAGAGATTAAAGTAATTTTAAAATATTTCTTTCCAAAATATTAAAATTTCAAAAATTCCAGAAAATGACATATGTCGATACTTCCTGATGAAAGATGTTGTTATGACTACCATGTGATTCACTTGCAAGTTGCAACCATTCTGATTTCATAGTCTTTTTATTGGTTAATAAGAGAAAAGAACTCAAGAAACATATGTTAACAAGATTTTTCTTTATTATGTTGCAGATTCTTTTTTTTTTTCCCCGCTCAATTCAGTGAGTTTGTATCGTAATAAATGTACAGTATGTCTTTGGTCGCTGCATGCACACACTAGTTCCATATTTCAGGCTTCTTCTTCAAGTTGGTAAGTAAGGGTCACTAAATGGGCAAAGTTAGCAAAAATTGATGAAAGTTAGTAGAAATTGATATTTTTTTTGGAATGATTAATAGGAGTTGGTTAAGGCTGGGATGGATTGGAAGAAATTGGTAGAAGTTAGAAGGTGTTGGTAAGAAATTGAAAGAAATCGGTAAAACTTAGTAGAAGTTGGTAGAAATTGGCCAAAGTTGACTATAGTTCAAAATGATCGAAACTTTTTTGTTAGAGTTGGTAGAAATTGATAGAAATTGATAAAAGTTGGTTGAAATTAATAAAGTAAAAGTTGATTGAAATTGATAAAATAAAATTTACGAATGAAAAAATGGGTCCAAAGACTCAATGGATCTCACTTTTGGGGTCGTCCATATGTACCATGGGGAAGATATCATAGCAACACTTCTTTGCTGCTGCTTCTTCTTCTTATTATTATTAGCTGCATGCCTGCACATGGGAAACATATGTGATGCATGGAGGCTTCCATTTGGACAAATAAAGGCATGAAAAGCTTCTAGGTGAGCCCAGTGGAGGTTGAAGATTAATCACCCAAAGATGAACAGGACAGAGAGAGAGAGAGAGAGAGAGAGTTCCCAAATAATTGGAGAAGGCTTCTAATGGCAAACATTCAATACTTAAAATAAGTACCAAGAAGATAATTCATCCCACCTTCTAACCCTCTAAAGCCTTATGTCACGGGGCCATTACCCTATCCCCAAAAGGTAGGTCTGATGGGGTGTGCAGCACCCCCGGTTATAATCCCGAGACCCTCCTATCACTTTTTCGATATGACACTCTTATCTGTGACACTTAGCATCAAGAATTAGATTAAAGGGAAGACTCAAATCACCATGTGCCTCCTAAGGGAGACAAAAAGTTTGAGATTTTGAGGAAAACCAAGCTTAAAGCTCTCATATCATTTATTCAATCTGATTTTTCATGGAGGTAATTGGATCCATAAATACCCAATGGGAGGGAAAATTAGCTTTACATTAGTGGAGCAAGTGAACCAATAGGAGGTTTACAAAATATTCTAGGAAAATAAATCAAGATGCTTAAGATAATTACAATCACCATGAGCTGTATTTTTCAGGATTTATCCTCCATCTTTTAGAGAACCATGAGTAGGCTCTACTCCTCCAAATGAGGTGCCGCCACTTGTAGATTCTTCCGTTTTGTGTGAAGAATCATTTCATGCTAATTAATCTCCAAAATTACAGCATTGACCTCCTCAATTAAGCCCATATTCAGAACTGTGCATTTTCTAATCTTGGACCAACCCTTGCTCGGTATTTAACCCATAACTTTCTCAATACTTGGAATTTGGGGCGAATCAAGACTAGTTGGAAAATAGACATCCGAGTCTTTCTATCCATGTATAATGTGTGAAAATTGAAGCTCATTTTCCTGGTAGACACTGAGCTAGAAATGACGTAAATTATTCTGTTCAGAAACTGAAAATGAGCTAATGAAGGTGGTTTTGGGAGGACTAAGCAATTAACTCCTTATGTAGGGCTACTAATGTCCAACCACCTTTCCTAACCCTACTTGGACCTTCTTAAGGACCTCAAGTCAATATTGACCCTTGATTGAGAGATCTTTGATTGAGAGGGTAGGCACATGCTTGGAACTTGCTCCACATCAATATGTACTTTTCTTTTCACTTCCTCCCCCCAAAAAAAAAAGAAAAAAGAAAACCAAAACAAATAATGAAATTGGAAAGAAAAGGTTATCTTAATTCAGATAGGGATGAGGGCAGATTTTGGATGTGGTAGGGTAATCGATCTCAAAGGCACAATATCTTTCAATTCAAACTTTGACATGATCTTTGAGAATTTGATGGCCATTTAATTAGTATGAATTGAACACAGCGTAGTCAGAAACTATATTTTCCAGATGAAACTAGCTAGTTCAAATGAGTTGTTTTTCCCCCAATAATTTGGGAATGTGAACATGCAAGAAAATTTAGGGCTCGGAAACGGTTGGTCCAGTCAACGTAGTTATAAACGGGTCAATTTCATGCCTATCAAGAAAATACCTTAAATTTGTTCAAAATTGAAAATTAACATGTTTTCATGCCAAATGATTAAATTTTGTTGACTTTGAGTTGAAATCGGTTCAATTTAGCCCAGCTTCGTATTTCCTTTAGTAACTCCAGATCGGATTCATGTCAAATTATCGTGTTGGGTCATACTTTTTTAACGTTAAAAATTAAAAAAATGCCCCTGAAAACAATGAAAACAATGCAAAGGTTGTGAGCCACAAAATGATAGAACAACAAAAATGAAAGGGCTTACTTGACAGAATTAACCGTTTGAAAAGTGAATTGTTCGTTTACATAGTTGATATTTGCTTAAGTACCAAATGAAAATTATAGTTTAAGGCATCCGTGAATAACAGTTGAGCCAATCAGTTAAAGAAAATGTAAGCAATAAATTTAGTTGTTGAATTAGTTGATTACTATAAATTGAAATGAAAAAGATATTATAATTTGCTTCATATAAAATTAAGAAAGGACATTTTGAACCAAGAAGCATTTCTTGGTGCTTTTAAAGCCCAAAGCTAATGCTGAGTTTCTTAGAAACTCTATTTGAAACGTTAAACTCTACTTAAAATGCTAAATACTAGCTCAACAAACACTAATATGAGATGCAATTAATAATTTTTACATATGTTTAGATGTATTTATGTAATTAGGGGTGGAAACTAGTAAAGCCTAGCCAAGCCAATAAGCCTAGTAGGCTAGAGCTTGGCTCACAAACTATTTTATGAGCTTAGCTTGACTTGATCAATTAGGCGCGAGGCTTGGTTCGCTTTGGCTCATTAGCCTTTGTGAGCCTACACTAGCCCATACTTCGCATAATCTCAGTGGTTATAGTCACCAAATGAGATGATCAATTTAAATGGAATTTAAACAATGACATGAAAGTAGGAATTTCTTATCATAGCGAACCAATGGCGGAAGATTGAAAGTAGTAGGGATTATGATATGGTTATGAACTCAGGATGTACAAAAGATAAAAAGGTCATGAGCTGATGAAGTGGGCTCATAGGTTTATTAATAACATATAATTTAGTTTTTGAAATCGTATCATAGGTCAAGCCTGAGATGTGTTCCCCTCTTACGAGTCTTATAAGCCCAGCAAGCTCAACATCCTTAGGTTCTACTCATCTCATTTGTATAACGAGCTCCACTTCAAGCTTGGTCAAGCTTCAAATCGGACTTATCGAGTTTTCTACAAATTTAGCTGCCTCGCAAATTGGCTCAAGTCATTTCTCCGCTAGTCACAGTATTCAATGGATTTTAAACCACTGAGAAACAAAAGTAAGCTCAATCAATTGGTATTTTGTACATATCCATAATGAGGTCTGCCTTTGGGCAATTCTCCAAAATTATGAGGGGCCACAAGCGAGCCTTCCTTCACAGGGGAGAGCCTTGGGGAGAAACAAGGATAAAAAGTTCCCATGATGGACCATCTAAAGGAAGGTAAAAAGGACAGGTCATTATTCTTTGATCGTGATCTGGTTTAAGTTTATTGGCCAATTGGAAAGTTATTTTTACACGCACAAAAGGTTGTAAATTCAAATATATTTAAACTCTGATCTCAATAATTAAGTGACACCTCAATCCTTTTTACATTTTTTTTTTGTTTGGTGCAGAAGAGAGGTAAAACTCCGTATAATAATAATATTATTTCATGTTCCTAGGCCAAGTGACCCCTACAATATCTGCATAAAGCACATCTAACACCTCAGTGGATGGAGAATTAAAATAAACTACTCCTATATCACTATCCAGTTATAGATTTGCCAACTTTTCTGCAACTTGATTAGCCTCCCTGTAATAGTGGGTAATCTTGATTTCCCAGTCATCTCTTTCAATCAGCTGTTTGCATTGTGTGATGAGTGGCTTGTGCACTGGGTTCTAGTTCCCGTTTCCTCTTAGCATGCTGACTATGATCATTGCGTCCGCCTGAAGCCAGATCTTTTTTAGACCCAAATCCCTAGCCATCTTCAAACCACGAAGCGGTGCTCTAAGTTCCGCCGTGACTGATGTACATGTCCCAAAGTGCTTTGTGAATCCTTTAAGCCACTCGCGTCAATATCCTCTCAGCATGCCTCCGCCCGAGGCTACACCTAGATTGCCTTTGTAGGCTCCGTGAGTATTCAATAAGCCTCATGCTTCCAGTGGGGCTTCCCACCTTACAAGATTTTCCCTCTTTTCTGCTGCTGCTTCAGTAGCGAATGGATGACCCGGGTTCAGCGCATGAAGTATTTCTGCAGATCGATCAAGAAGGAATACCCCTTTGTTCATCGAGATATCTCCCATTTGATTAAAGTAGTACGCATTCCACCACTTCCAAAGGTACTATATAATAGTGAGAAACTTAGTTGCCTAATGCGTCCTATTGTGACTCCCATTGACATTCGCTTCGACCCATGTATTACAAAAAGCATCAGGGGCCAAATATTTCATACCTTACAATTCAAGAAAGCGCCAAATGGCTTTGGCCTGTGGGCATTTTCGAAGCACATGAATCACCAATTCTCGGTCCGCTCCACATGCGCCGCAGCTAGGATCCATTGTGAGTCCTTGTCGTGCCCAGTTTCCATTTGTTAAAATTTTTCCATGAAGTGTCAACCACGTGAAAACCCGAATCCTTTGGGCTGCTTTAACCTTCCACAAGTAGCTCCAGCTCTCCTCTTGTAGAGTTGCAGGTTCATCATAAACGATACTTATCACATACTAAAGCCTGAGCTGGTCGTCTTTTTCACCAATCCAATAATAATTGTCGGCTACACCTTCCTCCAACATTTCAAAGGAGGCAATTCGCACTTGTTAGTCTTAAAATGTGTTACCACAAGTGTATGGTGTAGCTGTAGCTAGCAACCGACAAGTACAGGTTGTGTCCACAAGGAACTTGCTTCCAACTATTAGAACTAATTTAACTACTCAATCTAGGCAATCACAATCATGGATTTAGAATTAAACTAGGAGGATGATAGCAACTAAAAGGTGAAATGAACAACAGAATAGTAAACACCTAGACTGGAATTAACAGCATGATTATGCTAGTTGAACCAATTACGAACCCCATCAGACAATCCCAAGCATGCATCATGAGTAGATAGATTGCCGGTTAAGCCCATCTCCTTCCTCTCTCAAGGGTCAAAGACTAATCCTAGAACTGTAGTCACCTATTTTTATGGAACTAAAGTCGCAGGATTACAAGATCTACAATCTCGAATCTCAATTAGAACATTAATTATTTTCATATTAAAATTCTAATTGTCTACTAAGCCACGCTAGGTAAAGGTTCTGTCTTTCAACGCTCCCCTAAACTCGACTAAAAATGGACGAACACTCTTTCAAGCATTTGATTGAACACCTGGTGTGCATAGTAGAAATCATGAATACAAGTATGAGAAAATAAGGGATTGGGGCTAGATTTTGATTCAACTAAATATAATCGGCTTCAATCCCAACCCAAGTTCGGAGATTAGCCACAAATCAGACCAATATTCAATAATTCAGCCATAAGAGAAATAGGCATGATTCAACTAAAACTCAAGAACAACAATAATGAAAGAGAGAGAGAGTGGGAAAACAAATTTGAATTAATCGACGATTCAAGGTAGATTGAACTTCAAAGTAATGAATTCAGTACAGGAGATGGAAAGCAAAAACTCTGAATGGAGATCTAAAAATCGCCTAAAAAGAAGTCTGAGGAAGGAAGACTGAATATCCCACAAAACAACCCTGGCGGAGTTTTAAGTCGCAAAGGCGAAAAGGGGGAGGCACGGTGGGACCGTGCCAAATAACTGGCACAACCGACCCAGGCTGGCCATGTGGCACGGCCATGCCACATGGCACGGCCAAACCGTGCCACTTAGCTGGCCGGTAGGTTGCGCCGGTTTTCCATGGCCCGGCCGTGCCTCCCAGCATGGGCACCTGTGCTTGATCCTTGGGACTTCTGTGCGACATTAAGCGACCTTTTTCGCGGCTTTAAACTTGCCTCCTTAGCACTCCTTTGTGCTAAATATCGTCCGTTTTTCCATTCCTTCGACAAAGTCCCTGAAAATACAGAAAGATGCTGTATGAGTAAAATGTATGCTAAAGGAGGCCGATTTGACCCTTTCTTAACATGATCGAACGTGAAAATGTAGGAGAAAAGAAGTCAAATAGGGGCTAAAATAGTGTCGAAATAGAGGTTTATCACTCCCCCATGCTTATCTCTTGCTTGTCCCAAAGCAAGACTAGCTCATGAAACACCAAAAAGGGAGATAAACCTCTGTCCACGCTCCTCCTCAGGCAAGAGATGATGATCAATAATCCAAGATAAACTATGCATTAAAGGTGGCCAATTTAAAGTGTGAAACATCCTAAACAAGACTCGTGCATTACCATTCATAAATCACCTTACCCAAATGCAATACATCAATCACCCCAATATTGAAGCACACAGCAAGACAAGACCTTCCTCAATAAGTGGTAAGTAAGCGAGACTGGTAGAACCTCACTTTAGGATAAAGTGGAACACTTCTCTCAATGTGTTTAGAATATGTAACAAGGGTGCACTCAATACTCTATCCAATCAAGCAAACTACCATAAGCTTGGTAGAGTTCTCGATTCTCCACCACCTAATGTAAAGTGCAATATGCCAATCATGAGTACTTATAAAGAGATGTAATGGGGCCAAAGGTAGAAAGGGTGGAAGGTGGAGTAAATTTGAGAAGAGTGGAGCTAATACTCAAAAGACTAGGGAGCAAAAAACACTTCCCCAACTAATATCGGAATAACAACTTCACACCACAATCAAAAATTGAGCAACAAACCCCACAAAAACCTCAAGAGAGAAGTTAAGCAATCTTATCGCATTACCCTCATGCCAATCACTTCATTCATAACTTTTCTATTTCTTTCTTTTCTTTTCCTTTCCGATTTTCTTTTCTTTTTCTTTGCTTCCTCCTTTTTCTCATTTCTATTTCTTTTCTTTGAAAGGAGAAAGGCATGTGAACGGAATGGGAAACACAAACTCGAATCACAAATCCCTCTAAACAAGCCACTAATAATGTACCCAAGGTGAACTAGCCTTCGAAGCAAACCCAACTCAACATGGAAGTGTTGCTCCACTAGACCTTGACAAGGATATGGAGAATATCGATAGGCCAAGTGTGTAGTGTGTAGGGGGCAACAACAAAGACAAGGAGAAGGCACAAAAGGGCTAACAAAGAGGTTAGTACATATTAATGGGTGGCTTTTTGGCTTATATGGCTAAATGGAACAAAAATTGTCTCAATTATATTAACACATGCACATGCTAAATGCGATTTCAAAGAGAACAAGACCAAGTTCTAAAGATGCAATCTTGGATGAGTCACACATGAAAGAAAGTATGAGACTACATGCAATGAATAGTCATTAGGCTCAAAGTCTCACATGCAAGTCTACCACAGTCCAACAACTTACTCTAAGGTATGTCCCACTTGTCGAGGTCAAACAAGCCAAGTCACATGAATCTCAAGGGCAATATGACATATAATATAGGGTAGGGGAAATATAAATGGCAATGTTAGAGTGTAATTTCACAAGAGTTCACGCCATAATAGGCCACACTTCAACACACAACTTAACCAGATCAACCAATCATCACTCCTTGTGTTCTCTTCATCAGAGGGGTTTTTGCACACATTTATTCAAAAGCAATAAATCTAACTAAGAAAGCGGTAAATGGTATAAGGAGAAATGAAGAGAGGGGCAAGAAGTAGTACTTGAAAATCTTAAGGATGCCCAGCTCGATCACTTCTCCTTTTGAGATGTAAAATCTAACCTATATGCTCTAAACTATATGTTCTATTAAAGGAAGAATGCAAAAACAACCTAGTAAAATTACATGACATCCTATCTATGCAAGTGATGTCATGCATCCCACGCCCTAAGTCCACAATTTTGCCCAGAGAGCTGTAAGCGCACCCCCCCATGCTGGAGAGTTTCATTGTCCTCAATGAAAAGGACATAGAGAAAGCCAAGGGAAAGGTCGAACCAATAGTGCCTAGGGGAAAAAGGTTGGGCGGGCGGGAAAGAAAAACATACCTTTTTGTTTTTTGTGTTTTTTTTTCAAAAGCAGGTAAATGCTTGGGTTACCTCCCAAGAAGCGCTTGTTTAAGGTCCTTAACTTGACCCTTACTTCTAAATAGTAGACGGTAATGACGCGGGAGGTGGCCTGGGGGAGGTATAGAAATGTGAAGTAGGATCCTCTACCTCCTCAGTACAAGCAGAAGTGGTCGTGAAACTGGACTTATAATGAACTGGACTTAGCTGAACACTAAGCCGAGATCTATTAAATATGGGTTGCATCGAATGGATCATTCCCGGAACTCATTGGACTGACCTTGCGAGCTTCTTAATTAGATCGATCACCTTCAATCGGAAGACTTAGTTGTCTCGTCCGCATTCCTTCCCGGTCTTTCCCTAGGTAGGTCCATTCAGGCATAGAACCAGGCATAGAATTGGAGTTTGGAGTTCTTTACCAGGTTGATTGAGTGCTCGACCAAAGGGAAAGGACTTGAGCGTCCTTGATTCAAAGTCTCTATATCCCAAAGGGAAGCAACTTAGCTTGATAGTTGCCACCTCTACATCTCCGATAACAATATCGGAACCCAAGATAGCATAGGTAGTAAACCCGGATCCACTAACTTGGTACTCAACCACACGGTGTTGTGGTATGCGTCAGTGAATAATGTCCAGGAACAATAGAAAGCAAGTGCTTGTCCCCATACCGAATACCACCAAACGGTAACCTTCTCGACGATGGGAACATATTGGCTACAAGCCCAGAGCCCAGCCAAGCCGCTGCAAGAGCGTAGCCGAATACATCGATTAAATCTTTCCAAGAAGCAGGGATCGAAAGGTATTAATTGCAGCTTTGAGATCAAAATACGAACTATAATTATTAACACCCAAAAGGCGAGCAAATGGCTTACACTGATTATAGGTCCCATCCATGGGGATCAACCGAAGTGTATCTATGGCCTAATCATAGGTTGGTCTCAATAAACACTGTTTCCGCAGATTGCAAACAGCAAAAAAACTCCAATGCGACGCGCACTGCTATTTTAACCCTCGAAGGGATTGATGCTATTGAAATAGGGTCTTCAGGGGGTTTGTGAAAGTAAAGTGGCATTTCTTTTTTCATGCTTGAACTACGGAACAGCCATCGGTCATTCATTACTTCGTTCCTCTTATCTTAGAATAAAGCTAGACCACACTGTGGTGTGAGAGAAGATTCTTATGAGCCCATTCCTTCTTCGCTAGTCTTCCTTTCCTGGAAGCAAAGCACTTCACACGCTTTCTTTAGCTTCAACGGTATGATAAAAAGAATCTCACCTTAAAGCGCTTATTCCATTTGTTCCCAGGGAAAGATCCAAAGCTTTTTCCTTATATAAGAAATCACGTAATTTTATCACATATAATATAGAGAGATGTCAAACGACAGATGAGAATCATCAGCCCTTTTTAGAGCGCTTTATCCCACGTTCGGGAAACCATTGATTCAAGGTCTTAAGACTACCGGGCAGCGACTTTTTCTTAGTTTGATATAACTCCAGTAAAGAGATAGTAAGATTAAAAATACTATAGGTAGAGAGGGTGCGAACTCTTTTTCAAGCACGGGGCAGCAATGGTAGCAGTAGGCAAAAGAAAAGCTATTAGTTAGTTAGTCTTACAAACCTAGCCTTTGCACTCGAGCTGGTCCAAGACTGAATAGCATCATTCGAATCATGAAGCCATCTATATGATCAAAGGCCTTGTCATGAACCATAAAGATGGTTAGGATTTTAAACATTTTGATCGTGAAAAGAGAGAAGAGAAATGGCAGTTGGCGCCTGCTTAGCCACTTGGCATTCCAGAAGGAAGAGCCTATCTCTTCTTTGCAAGGAAAAATTATAAGAAAATGTAAACTTTCTTGACATAGATCTCGCTTAGGAAAGGAGAAGTGATTGCAACGAAAAATCCCGAGAAAATGCTCATTTTGTTAGGCAAAGAGTTTGCACCTCCTAAAACCTTTCCTTTCAGTCGAGCTCTAACTCCTCTCGCTAGGGTCTTTTACTCCCCTAGCGCTTCAAGCAACTAATGCTTTCAAGGCATGCTAGTCCTTTTTGATGCTACGCTAGCGGTTCTCTCCTATAAAGAAGAGCGGTGAAAAAGTTCTGATAAAGAGGTTTCTTTGATGTACGGTTCCGACCTAGGGATGGGTGGGAAAGAGAAGTTTCCTCCGAGAATGGGAATTCCTGAGGAGGACTTCTCTGAGTTTCAAGCTCATCGCAGGCATACTACAATTTCAAGCAAAACGTCACCTGTTGTCGGAAAGATGTGGATCGTCCCACCCAACACTAATCTATTAGCCCAGCGCTAGAGGGAATGATGCTACCGTAAGTTATGAATCCCATTGGTATAGGGATGGGGATTAAAAGAATAAAATAGATAGTAAGAATTCAACAGAAGACCAAGATCACGATCAAGATCATTTTCCCTTTGTTTTATGATGAGATTGTTCCTTTTTGGGGTAAGGGCCTGGAGTTGACGGGATGAGTCCATCTCTTTCCCTTTAAGAGGGTATTCTTTCTATTGTTACCTCGAAAAATGACTCTTTAAGGTGACGAAGTAGAGCTCGACTGAAAGGAGATGACTGGAGATTGCTAGAATCGGGTTCCTGCGCGTGAAGTTGGGTTTACTTTCTTGAGTTCTGAACTATCGTTTCAAGATAACTCAAACCCCTACCATTACGAGAATCCGCGAATGAAAGGTTACGAGAAGTGCTTCCTAAAACAAGCACGAGGGAAGAACCAGCCAGCGGCGGAACTCGAAAGAAAAGATGAGGTCTGATGGGAAAGCAGTTAAACTCGACTGACGGGAGAAGGGGATGATTGAAGTAGACCATAGGGATTGGGATCGGAACTGCCAGGAAATCTAACTCTTTCAAGATCAGATAACACATCTTTACAGTAGTTTCCAGCGCTTGGAGCTAATTCCTATATGGGGTTAATAAACTATCACTACAGGAGTCTTTAACGGGCACTACATAGAACTCAACTCGCAGGAGATGAATCTATCATAGGGGATGGAAGTCAGATTGAAAGGATAGGTGCTAGTGGCCATCCATCTACTAGCGCTTGTAGGGGAAGTCAGATTATCATCGATTTCAGGGAAACGGAGTAGTAGAGCTTACAAGAAGGTGAGCGGATCGTCTTTCACCATGCAACAAGGAGAGCAGCGAAGGTCTAACTCAACTTCATGAGTTTTCTTTTCATGCTGTGTAGACCTTGAAAGAGTAGTTTTCCTATAAGTAAAAAAGCTGCTATAACAGCGTGTTTTTCGATAAAATGAAAGAGATGTTATTAACTCTGGGGAAGTTTTTGGTCGATTAGCTCACCTAGCAGTTCCGGTCCCTCACACTAGATTCGTCGTCAAGGGATGAAATAGCTCAACCAACGGGAAAGGGGATTAATTGAATCCTGGCCTAGTAAAAGTGTTTTCTTGGCCTGCTTTCGGTTCTGCCGACCTTCCGGAAAGACCAACGAACGGGAAGAGCGGAGGTCAAACTAAACTTCAAGGTGAGGTTGAAAATCATATTCGAACAATCGAAATCGGCCTAACTCAAAAAAATCTTATAACAAATTTGAAATAATTTTTTTCACCTATATTAAAAAAAAATTTCAATATCGAATTAATGCTTTGCATTCACTAATTAATGTTTTCAATTGTATAAAATTCGAAAATTAGAACTTTATTTTGTCTTATTATATTGAAAATAAGAACTATTATATTGACCATAAAATAGTACCTTTTTATTTGGAAAAAAAATAGAGGATTTCATCACCCTTCTTTTTTTTTTTTAAGTCTATTTTTTCATTTCTGAGATGGGGATTTTTTCCCTATCAACGTTTTTGTTTTGTCACAACACAATAAAATAAAAAAAGTTTTTTTCTATCTATTAATTGTATGTATATTTTTCAATTTGAAAGGGCAACTAGAAAATATTTAGTTGAAAACTGTTACTCTTGAAATCATTATTTCTCGGAATTGCTATATACATACCCACCTCTTTCAAATCAATCGAAGAGCCCTTACTTAACTTAATTTTGAATTCTATTTAATTGGATATTATGCACGAAGAATTTTTTTTCTATTTTGGAAGTACGTTTCAATAGAGATCAAAACTTTTTTTTTTTTAATATGACATCTCTGGTTCAATACTTAACTTAATTGGTTTATTGAAACCTAAGATAACTTATAGACACAAGAAAAATCCTACCGGTCAACTTGGTTTGTATAGAAAACTATTTATTTACATAAAAAGAAAAACCTCCAATGCGTCGCTGAAATTGTGATTAAAAAAATCCTATTTTTCTTTTTTCTATATGGAAAAAATCAATGTATTTTTTATTTGATATTTTTGTGATTGGGGAAAAATCCGATTTTTCCTAATTGGCTCTTATACATTCATCTTACAAACTAGGCCCATACGGGGATTGAAGGGCCCAAGAAACATTATCCCAGGGTCGCCCTCAGGCCCATACTTACTCAGGGGCCCAGAACGCAACCCCGGAGGCCTCCTTTAGGCCCAATCGCTCCGAGACCGGCGGTCCATGCGGACATTCCAGGTAAATTTACTATTCTACACTTCCCTGAGAGGACTATAAATAGTGTCCTGTTTTCCTCGGGAGGGAGGTTAGCAACTGCAGACACTGATTTCATACTGCATTCTTCCCTTTGACCTTTGACTGGAACTTTGAATTGACTTGATCGTCGGAGAGGCGTTCCCCGGTCTACAACCCAGGGTTTGCCCTTTTTGCAGGTCGGGCCACTTGGAGCCGAGAAAGACGAAGTGTTGACATCCAGCTGTCAGATAAACCCGTCCCTCTGTCCCACGTAATCAGCAGCAGTACACACTAAAAGATTTCCTCTGGAATTAGATTGGCGTCGTCTGTGGAGAAGGGGCGGTAGTGATGGTAGTGAGTGAAGCAACACGGGCGCGTACTCGCTGGGATAAGGGCCCGACCGCGGACACCTCTGCACCTCCCCTGCTAGAGGATGCCTCCGAGAGCTCCCGGGCGAGCCCTCGGGTGGCCCCAGAGTGCGAGACTTACGTCATGGTGGACGCGTTGAAGAGCCTCATGTCCACTATGGCCGATGCCATTGCTCGCCAGGTCTCTGAGATAGTCAAGAGAGCCATGGAGGCCATAGGCTAGGGCAAGCCTCCTCCTCCTCTTAGATACCCGTTGGCCCATGAAGGGGAGCCTTCCCACAGGCCGGAAGGCATACCGTCCCTCCACCCCATGGAGCGTGGCCGAGAAGCCTCACGGTCAGATTGAAGTGGTCGGGTTCCCATCAGGCGGCAAGGGGGATGTGCGGCGATGGAACCCATCGGTCCGTCCGCACAGGGGACTACTACAGGGTCGGCAACTACTTCCACCCCCTACGCGACACACTCTAGGCGAACCGCGTGGTTTGAGGAACAAGAGAAGACTTCTCGGCCGTGAGGAGAGAACTCGAGCAAGCGTCGTCCCAGTCCAGAGCGCCGTACCTATCGCGACCATACCCAAAGCCCGCCTCCAAGAGGAACGCATAGCCAGGAGCCGCGCCGAAGGGACCGCTCTCCCCCCAGGGTACAGATGGACGGCCAGGAGAGAGGGAGTCCGTCAGTGGTTGAGGTCGAACGCCACCCTGACACACCCATCAAGGTGTCAGGAACAGTCGTGTGGCCAACTGCTCTCCCTCTCTCCACCCCGTTTAGTGCCGAGATCATTAATGCCCCACACTACGGGAAGGTCAAGATGCCCATAATGGACCTCTACGACGGGACCACGGACCCAGAAGAGCACTTGGGAGTTTACAAAGCATAGATGTACGTGCAGGATGTGGATGATGCTTCTTACTGCTGCTACTTCCCCGCTACCTTAAAGGGGGTGGCGCGGCCGTGGTTTAACGGTCTGCCCCTTGGGATTGTTGCGTGCTTCCAAGACTTGGCTGATATATTTGTCAGCCAATTCATTACTAGTCGTAAGGAGAGGTGAACTAGCATCCACTTGTCGAAGATCAAGTAGGGGTCGCAGGAGTCCCTCGCTGAGTTTGTCAAACGCTTCCATTAGGAGGCGGTGCTGATTCCTGACCTAGAAGACGGAGTTGCGTACACTTCTTTCTTGAATGGCCTCAAGAGCGGGCATTTCAAGTTCTCCTTGGCAGAGCAGAAGGAGACGACATTGGCGGAAGCCCTGAGGAAGGCCGCGGACTTCATTCGGGCCACTGAGATCTACGCCGATAGCTCAAACGCCCCAAAAAGGACGAAGGATCTGGGGGATAGGGCCTTCAATCGTGGCGAGAGGAATCCCACTCCCTGGGACAGGAGGCCACAATTCTAGGCACCTAATCCGCGATTCACCACCGACGCGGGGAGCATCCTCATGGAGGTTAGGGGACATTCGATGCTGCGGAGACTGCCTCCTATGACTGCACCCTCAGAATGCCCGGAAGTATTATGAATTCCATGAGCAGAGCGGCATACCACGACCGAATGTCGAGAGTTAAAGAAAGCCCTCCACGAGCTAGCAGATAAGTGAAAAATTGATTGATTTCTAAAGAGAGGATCACGGCTCCTTCGACAAGATCAAGAACCTGCTCCACCCCCACTACGGGATGAGGAATGTTCCACAAAAATCGTGGCCACCATTGCGGAGGGCATCGTAAAAGGAATGACTAGGTCAGCTTAGAAAGCTCAACTTAGAAGCGCGCAGCAAGTGCTGAACGTGGAGCAGAGATCCTGCTTAACGGCCCCCATCATGGTGTTCGGGGGAAAGGACGCCC
Organism: Carnegiea gigantea; assembly: GCA_029747015.1. NCBI lineage: Eukaryota > Viridiplantae > Streptophyta > Magnoliopsida > Caryophyllales > Cactaceae > Carnegiea > Carnegiea gigantea. Next base: position 23,597 of record JAKOGI010000501.1, read on the forward strand.
CACGATTCGCTTCCCCCCACAACGATCCCCTAGTGGTCGAGATGAAGATCGGCAGTGCGATTGTGCGGCGAATCCTGGTCGACACGGGCAGCTCCGTGGATATCATAACCTGGGATTGCTTGAAAAGGCTCGTGCACCCAGGGCGTGACATCGTCCCCATGGTGAACCCCATCCTAGGCTTCGGGGGGCAGGAAGTAAATTGCACGGGAGTGATCCACCTCCCCGTGCGCTTTGGTGACAAGATCAAGTCAAAGAGCCTTGAGGTCAACTTCCTGGTAGTTGACGTGCCCATGGCCTACAACGTCATTATTGGGCGGCCAACCCTCCACAGGGTGAAGGCCATCGTCGCCCTGTATCTCCTCCAGCTTTAGTTTGAAATGGATGACGGTAGCATCGATGAATTACGAGGGGATCAGTGGACGACCCGGGAGTGCTACCTGGTGAGCATAAAACCCCTCATAGAATGAACCAAAGAGCGTGGAACCACTGGATTACCCCAGACGGAGAAGCGGGCAAAGGCAGGGCACTTTGCCCGAACTCCTGCGACCTCGCCCAGAAGTCGTAGATGCGGTAGAGCCGCTCTCGCTCGAAGAAGGACGGTTGAAATGGACTGTGCAGCTTGGACACAACATCGTAGCAGCTGGCCGATAATCATTGGTTGCCCTCTTGCGGAAGTACAAGGACGTCTTTGCCTTCGGACCAGAGGAGATGCCTGGCATCGCCCCAACTGTGATGGAATGCCGGTTAAATGCTGATCCTCGGCACAAACCAGTTATTCAAAAGAAGCGCCACACGGGACCCGAGAGGGCAGCTGCGGCCAATGTTAAAGTTCAGAAGTTGTTGGAGGCTAGCTTCATTCGATAATATCAGTACCCCGAGTGGATCTCGAATGTGGTATTAGTCAAGAAGCGAAACAGGACCTGGAGAATGTGTGTGACTTCACGGATGTGAACAAGGCATGCCTAAAGAATAGTTACCCCTTGCTAAAGATTGATAAGCTGGTGGATGCCATGGCCAGTCACACCCTGCTAAGCTTTGTGGATGCCTTCTCCGGGTATCACCAGATACCCATATGCCTTGCGGATCAAGAAAAGACGGTGTTCATTACGGATTGCGACCTCCACTGTTACACAGTGATGCCCTTCGATCTAAAGAATGCGGAGGCCACCTACCAGCACCTGGTCAACAAGCTGTTCGAGCCTCTTATCGGACAGACTATGGAAGTATATGTCGACGACATGATTGTGAAGAGTAAGGCCAAAGAAGACCATAGTAGCAATCTACAGAAGACATTTGAAATACTTCGAGTGTTGAACATGAAGCTTAACTCGAAGAAGTGCCTTTTCGAGGTTCGATCAGGAAAGTTCCTTGGCTTCATGATTAGTCACTACGGCATAGAGTCCAATCTAGACAAGATCCAGGCCATCCTGGATATGAAATTGCCCCGGAGCGCATGGGAGGTGCAGTGCCTAACAGGCTGCATAGCGGCCCTTGGCCGGGTTATGTCCCGCTCCACGGATAAGTGCCAGCCTTTCTTCCGCGTCTTGCGCCAGCGGAATGGCTTTACTTGGGATGAGTAGGTGGACGAGGCATTCCAGGCTTTGAAGACCTACCTGGCTCAGCTGCCCAAGATCGCCAGTCCCGCGGAAGGAGAAGTTCTAGTGCTTTATTTTTTCAAAGCATGTGGTCGGCGCTGTCCTAGTGGCTGAGTGAGCGAGGGAGCAGATACCAGTGTATTATGTGAGCTATCCCTTGGCCGGCGCAGAGATGAACTAACCCCTCATCGAGAAATTCGTATATACCTTGGTAATGGCTAGTCGGAAGCTAAGGCCTTACTTCGAGGCCCATAAGATCTTGGTCTTAACGGACCAACCCCTGAGGAACGTCCTTCGGAAGTTGGATGCCTCTAGACGACTCCTAAAGTGGGCTGTGGAGCTTTCCTGTTATGACCTTGCCTTCGAACCATGGTGGGCCATCAAGCCCCAGGCATTAGCTGACTTCCTAGCAAAGAGCATGGCCCCTGTTGATGAAGACTCCCACCCACAGCCCTGGAACTTATACGTGGACGGCTTATCCACTAAAGACGGTAGCGGAGTCGGCCTCATCATTGAGAGTCCCACTGGGGCACAGTATGAACATACCCTCAAGTTCATGTGCAAAGCGTCTAATGATGAGGCCGAGTATGAAGCCCTCGTCGTGGGGATAGAGCTCTGTTACACTGCAGGAGCCGACTATATACAAGCCTTTTCTGATTCCCAGCTCATCGTAAGCCAGCTTAATAGAGTGTATGAGGTAAAAGACGAGGTCATGGCTGCATACATTCGGCGGGCTCGTGAGGCCACCAAGTTATTAAAGCATTTCTCCATGACGCAGATTCCTCGTTCAGAGAACCGACAGGCAGACGCCCTGTCCAAACTGGCGAGCTCCTCTGATGATGGGAAGCCTAAAAACATCCGGTGGGAAAACTTTGGCAGAAAAGGAGCATTGACTTGCACGAGGTACTGTGGCTGGACAGAAGCCCAACATGGATGGAGCCTATTCGCACGTAACTCACTGATGGAACGTTGCCCGCGGACGCCAAAGAGGCTGATAAAGTAAAGAAAAGGTTGAATTGGTTCATCTTATATGAGGGGATTCTTTACAAGAGTCAGAAGTTCGCGCCCATCCAACGAGTCCCCTCCACCACCATGACGCCGATAGTTAGCCCCCTCCTATTCGCCACGTGGGGCATGGACATCCTCGACCCTTTTCCCGCGGCTACAAGACAACGCAAGTACCTCTTTGTACAATGGACTACTTCACCAAGTGGATCGAAGCTGAGGCTGTTGCATCCATAACCACCACTGAGGTGCGCAAGTTTATATGGAGAAACATCATCACCCGCTTTGGCATCCCTCGTGCCATAATTTTTGACAACGGTCGGCAGTTTGACACCAGCAAGCTCACGAACTACCTTAATAACTTGGGCTACCAAGCTCGCTTCACTGCCGTGGCACATCCCCAAACTAACGGCCAGGCTAAGGCGGCCAACAAATCCATCCTCCATGGCTTTTAGAAAAAGCTTGACCATGCTAAAGGCAAATAGGCGGATAAGCTGCAAGGCATCCTATGGTACCTCCGCACCAAGGAAAAACCTACTACAAGAGAGGCCCCATTCATGCTTGCCTACGGTTCCAAGGTTGTCTTGCCCGTTGAAGTTGCCCTCCATACCCATCGGTTGGCAACTTTCTAGGAGGCGTTAACTAATGTGGCACTACGCGAAGCCCTCGACCTCCTCCCCTCCATTTGCAGCGATGCCCTCCTGTGCGAGACTCTCTATTAACTCCGCATCGCGCGGCTATGCAATCGCGCAGTCAGGATACAATCTATTCAGGTTGGCGATCTCGTTCTTTGGTGTACGGAGGCTGTTGCTCACACAGGGGAGCACGGCAAATTAATTGCCAACTGGGAAGGCCCCTATAAGGTCACTTCACAGATCCGCCCTAGCACATATCAACTAGAGACCCTCCAGGGTGCCTCCATCCCACGGGCATAGCATAACAGCAATCTAAGGAAGTATTACATTTAGGCCTACATTTGTTCTTTTTGGCATGTATCCTTTGCACTGTACGTAATGAATATCCCGGCCCCAGGCGGCCACTTCTTGCACACCCGTGTACCTCTTGCTCCTATTAAGCACGGCCTTCCGGCCGGTCGCTACAATCATAGCCCCTCTATAGGCTAGGGGTCCTTGAGCATAGCCTTAAGGCCGATCGTTGTACTCTTAGCCCCTCTGCGGGCTAAGGGTCCTTGAGCACGGTTCTACGGCCGGTCGCTACAGTTCTTGAGCACAGCCTTAAGGCCGGTCGCTACACTCCTAGCCCCTCTGTGGGCTAAGGGTCCTTGAGCACGACCTTAAAGCCGGTCGCTACACTCTTAACCCCTCTGCGGGCTAAGGGTCCTTAAGCATGACCTTAAGGCTGATCGCTACACTCTTAGCCCCTCTTCCGGCCGGTCGCTACACTCTTAGCCCTGCTGGGGCTAAGGGGCCCTGAGCACACCCCATGTTCTTTCGCTTGGGGGCGTTACCATAAGGATAAAGGAAGAATGAAGTACAAGGACAAACGAAAGAACAAGTTGAAAATGTAAAGGTGAGCAAGACAGGACGATGAACAGAAGGGAACATTCTTTCATCAATTATAAAATGAAGCACAATTCTTTACAGCCAACACCAAAATAGAAAACGAAAAAAACATAAACAAAATAGGGGGATGGGGACTACACATTGGGCTCTCCTCCATCCTCATGCTCTTCCTCCTCAGACGCGGTGGCTTCAGCTTCTAAGGGATTGGTGGCCTCGTCCCCAACAGCCTCACCCTCGGACAAAGGAGGGATAAACTCAACCTCTTCAGGGTGGCGGCCCTCCGTAGCGGCCCACTCACGGTCGTCCACAAAGTGCAGGTAGGCCTTGAAATATCGGTCGTCTTCACACTGGCAAGGGTTAGCACGACCTTGCGGAGGTACACGAGGGTGTCGGAGTGGCCTTGTTGGTAGCCCTGCTCCTTGGCTTGGACCGCATTAGCCGCGACCTTCTTCAGCTGACGCTGCAGCTTTTTCTTCTCGGTCTCACAGGCCTCTAGGTCCGCCTGAAGCCTTTCACAGCATCTTTGGTATTGAGAGATGAGCCTCTCCAGCTGCCGGCACTCTGCAACAGCCTTCACCCCTCGGGCGAAGACCTCAGCCATAGCTATCTCCTCCTCAGACACCTTGGGGGGTCCAAAGCCCTGGGGGCTGCCAAGTCCCAGGATTTGACTATATCTTGGACGAGGGAGAGCCTAACACCCAGGTTCGCCTTGATCAAGTTAGCTGAGGACCGCGGGGTGAGTGAGGAGGCACCGCTAGCCACTGAGGTCACGGCTCCTACAGTTTTCGAAGGAGTGTGGTGCCCCTGCCTGGCAGGGTTCCGTTCCTTCGATTGGTAAGCAGCCGGCCGGTCAGCTCTCGCCTCCCCCACCTATGATGGGGTAGAAGCCCCGGTCTCGTCGGGTTGTCCCTCGATCCTCTGCTTCGTTCGGACCGGCAGGCTCACAGCGGGCCTCTTTCCGTGGGGTATAAGGGAGGGCGCCTATAAGAGAAAGTTTAGTCTTTGTAGCCCAAGAGAAACTAAGGGAGGAAAGACGAGTAAGGTTGTATACAGTACCTTCTTGGCCTGCTGGGCAACAAGAAGATGCCGCTCCTCCTCCCGCCTATGCTTGGCATCAGTCGTCACTTGTTCAGGAGTGGCATCCCCAGTCTCGAAAACCGTCAGTCGCGCCCTCGCTTGATCTGCATAAAGCAAATAGGAAGTTAGGTCAGCACCAAACATAAAACAAGCTGGTATTGGGGCGACTAAATACCCTTAGTGAAGTTCTTAAGGATCAGAAGGCCAGCCGCGGCAAGGAAGAAGTCGTTAGCAAAAAACTTTAGCTTAGGGAGCCAGTTTAACGGCTTCCGGTCGCTAGAAGGCCCCTTTACCGACTCAATCGCTTGAGCCATGAACCTAGGGATGGGTCAAGGCCTATCATCCTCGCATATATAGAACTGGAAGTAGCAGATGATCCGTCGTTCATCAGCCGTGGGTTCCCCGAAGGGGTTTCGAACAGGCTTTCCCTCATTCCAATCAGGAACGTCGCACCAACCGGATTCCCGGCATAGAAAGAGAAAATCGTACTTCCAGTACTTCACTTTCGACTTCTTTTCAATAGCCATTATGAAGCCCGACTTATTGTTAAAACAGTACCACCCCATGTCCCCAGTCGCCTTGGGGGCCTTCTGAACTGTGTGAACCAGGCTAAATTCCTGAGCCGAGCAAGTTAGGTCGCGCAACTCACAAGTTGCTATAAAAGAACAGATGTTGTGCGTGGGCACAATCTGTGCGGGCGCTAGTTCGTACTTGTTGAGAATCTCCTTGATCATGGGATGCAAGGGAAAACGGAGACCGTAATTTAGGGCCGCCCGGTAGACTGCTATACACTTAGTGGGCGGCTTATTCACGGTGGCATCCGACTTGGGAATCAGAAAGGTGTACTCGACGGGTAAGAAGTATTGCTTCTTGAAGGCCGACCTCTTCAGCTTGGTGACGGCCTTAGGATCAGGGAAGTGACTATCCGGACTATCTTGCGGATCTGAGCGGGTTGGAGCCCGGGGGAATTCAGACCCCTCGGCCATGATCTCGGTGACTGGAGGCGAGCGGCCTTTTCGTTTAGGCACCGAATTGCCCTGCCCCAGTGATGCTTCGGGGGAGGAGGAGCCGTGCAAGCCCCCTCCGAGGATGAGCTCCTAGAAGAATACCCAGAGGAGGAGTTGGATGAGCCCGTCCGAGAGGAAGTGCTAGAACTAGAAGAGGCCACTTCAGCCTCCGGGTTGGACTGAGGAGGAGCTGAATAAGGATTACCTAGTGTGCCGTCGGCCAGCAACTCATCCGGTGACCGGATGCGTGGAGTAGATTTCGTCTTTGCTATCCTGCGAACCTGGAAGCCGGGCACATAGTTAGCTATGGTGATCTCCTAAGGATACGTCACCTCCACCTTAAGGCTAAGAATGCTGGGGGTGGAGGAATACTCGCAGCTGGACCACGAGGAAGTGCCCGGCTCAAAAAGGGGAACGACATAGGGAATCTTTTTGGGCTCCCTATACTTATTCTTTCGAGGGACTCTAGCCACCACTCGGCCATCAATAAAGGCCGGGAGGTTGGAGAGTTGTGGGTACTGACCCTCCACCTGGGGGTCAGCGAGCCCCTTGGGGATGTCCCATTGGACGAGCAAGATGACGACATAATATACAATAAATAGTGCTTCGAGAGGACGTGAACGTGTACCCATAGACGATGAAGATTCAAAGACCTGGTTGAAGATGGGAATGAGCATTCAAGCAAACCTTTGAAGATGCAAAGAAATCGCTTGAGGTGCTACAGTAAATTTGAAGGGAGAATGGGAAATGGAGAGCAGAGCCTCTCTCTCAAACTTGTTTCTCTCTCTAAAAAGATGAAACTGTGTGGAACACAAATGAACCCCCTCGATGGATGCTCACCCTTATATAGAGCGAAAACGCGGGACGCATACCCCAAGGCACCTTAACAGGCACACCTTCTCCTAACCGACGCCATATGGCACCCCATTGCTGCCACATCACGGACAACTATAGAAGATATCGCCAGAGGAGTCCCCAGAGGAGCACCAAAGTAGCCAGCCGCTCTGCGCCCAGTCCCCAAAGGCGGGTACCCCTAGGTTTGTACCGGCAAGCACGGCCAAATGGCCGGTCACTACTCCGTTAGCCCCACTAGGGGCTAAAGGTCAGCGAGCATGGCCCTATGGCCGGTCACCACACCCTTAGCCACACTAGAGGCTAAAGGTCAGTGAGCACGGCCCCATGGCCAGTCGCCACACCCTTAGCCTAACAGGGGGCTAAGGGTCAGCGAGCACGGCCCCATGACTGGTCGCCACACCCTTAACCTTACTGGGGGCTAAGGGTCAGTGAGCATGGCCCCATGGCCAGCCGCCACACCCTTAGCCCCACTGGGGGCTGAAGGTTAGTAAGCATGGCCTCACGGTCGGCCGCTATGCTCTTAGCCCCGCTAGGGGTTAAAGGTCCCTGAGCACGGCCTTATGGCCGGTCTTTACACTCTTAGCCTCACTGGGGGCTAGGGGTCCTTGAGCACGACCTGATGGCCGTTCACTATACTTTTAGCCTCATTGGGGGCTAAGGGTCCCTGAGTACGACCTCATGGCCGGTCACTACACTCTTAGCCCCACTGGGGGCTAGGGGTTCTTGAGCACGACTTTATGGCCGGTCACTACACTCTTAGCCCCTCTGCGGGCTAAGGGTCCCTGAGCACGGTCTCAGCGCCAATCGTTACACTCTTAGCCCCCCTGGGGGCTAAAGGTTCTTGAGGACGGCCTCACAGCCGATTGATACACTCTTAGCCCTACTGGGGGCTAGGGGTCCTTGAGCACGGTTTCATGGCCGACCGCTACACCTTTAACCTCGCTGGGGGTTAAGGGTCAGCAAATGCAGTCTCATGACCGGTCACTATACTCTTAGCCCCGCTGGGGGCTGAGGGTCCTCACAGCCTTCTCACATCATGTAAAGACAAGAAGCACTTCGTATGAGAACAGTTTTTCATTACGATGTTCATGATAATACAAGCGACTAACGGGGAAATGAGATAATACAAAAGAAGATGTGAAACAAAGCTAAGTCTACTCCTCTTCGCTAGAAGGGACCGGAGGACCGGCCGACCCTGAACCCTCCCCCTGGCCGTCTCGAGCACCTTGGACCTCCACTTCATCCGGCGGGCGGTATAGCTGTGCTCCCCTGATCACTTCGTCCATGTAATTCAGCCAAACCTCAAAGGTTGACCACCTCAAGCCCACCATTGATGACTTCATACTCTCAGCTGTATACTTGTGAGCCACGCCAAGCTCGAACGCCTCGTTCAACAGAATGGCGTAAAACGTCACCTGAACTATCTCAGGGAGCTCAAACTCAGCTGCTGCGCCTTTGGCCTCGACCAACGAAAAGCGCGGGCATAACATGTGGAAGTCTTCAGGAAGCAGGTGAGGTGGACGCGAGATGCTCCTCCAACGCCAGATGAAGGTCTCCCTGACGTAGTTGGCCATCTCTCTCGTATTGTGGATGGGAGGAAACGTCATACTTACGACACGGACAAGCACTGATCGCTCTCCCTACGTTTGCTATCACTCTGAAGAATAGACACTCGAGTGATCCATGAGGGAGAAGAATGATGTATTTGTAGGGGAAGAATTGGGGGAACTAAAAGCTAGGGAAACTCCCAAGAACCCAATGGCCAATCCGCCTTAGACATGTGTCCATTGAACCAAGCATGAATAAATTGCAAGCAAAAAAAAAAAAAAAACAGAGACTGCTCAATATGGCATAAAAGTATGGCCTTTAGTAATCATTGGCATAAGCGGTGCATGGCAGAAATAGAGGAAAACATGAAAGGGGGGTTTCCTCTGCTCAACATCGATTTAAGAAGAGGTCGCTCCTTCGTGGGTCGCATCCTCAGCCGTCGCTCCCATACCCGAGCTCTCTCCCTGACGGTCGGCCTTCGCATCTTCTCCCGAGCCACCCTTTGGCAGAACCGAGCTTCGTAGACTCGGTCGCTGAGCAACCAGATTCACGAGTCGAAGGCTCCACAACGCAGCTCAGTAAGGTCCACCTCTAACGACCGAAGCCTCTGTCCCTACAGCACCCCAGGCCTCTCCGCCTCGTAGAGAAGCATAGCGTAGAAGATCACTTGCGGTAGCTCCGGAAGCCCATAGTTCTTGGCCACCTGTTTAGCCACGACCAGCTCGAAGTCCGAGCATAGGGTCCGAAAGTTTTTAGGGAGGGGCGACGAGGGGAAGGCCTTCCCCCGTCGGTCCCATGAAAAATGGTGAAGGACGAACTCACCCATCGCCTTGGTATCAAGGGAGCGCGGAAAGCCCATAGAGAGAAGCTCGATAGCTACTATTGCCGAACAAGGAAATGTGGGAAACCCTGCCCCGCGGGTTGCCTTTTATAAGGGAGATAGCAGCAGTTTCAGGCAGACACTGTTCAAGCCCCGTACCCCATGCATTTATGGGTGGTGGCACCAGGACTGTCCATTACCAAGGCTCGATTCCCAAGGGCCTCTGGCCACGTGGTGGATAAGAACGATGCTCCACATTCCACCCGACTGCACATTTGACTCGACGTATGGGTAAAATGTGTGGGGCTAAGTGATTGGGAACAAATCAAATTTTCCCTAATGGGCTCTTACACATCCATCTTACAAAACAAACCCATACATGGATTGGAGGGCCCAAGAGGCATCATCCCAGGGTTGCCCTCAGGACCATACTTACTCAAGGGCCCAGAACGCAACCCTGGGGCCTCTTTTGGGCCCAACCGCTCCGAGACCGGCGGCCCATGCGGATATTTAAGGTAAATTTACTATTCTATCCTTCCCTGAGAGGACTATAAATAGTGTCCGATTTTCCTCGGGAATACTGTCCATTACCAAGGTAAATTTACTAATTTCATACTGCATTCTTCCCTTTGACCTTTGACTGGAACTCTGAATTGACTTGACCGTCGGAGAGGTGTTTCCCAGTCCACAACCTGGGGTTTGCCCTTTTTGCAGATCGGGCCACTTGGAGCCGAGAATGACGAAGTGTTGACCACTAACTGTCTAATAAACCCGTCCCTCCATTCCACGTCATTAGCAGCAGTACACACTAAAAGATTTCCTCCGGAATCATTTTGAAATCCGCTAAATAATTCATTTTTTATTAACAAAAATTACAAAGAACTTTATTAAGGTCTAGTTCGGGATGAAATATAGAATATTCTAGTTACAAGAGTTCCCTTTCACATTTCAAGAAAACATAAACTACATGAAAGTCCGTTGATAAATTAAAGCAGTACCATAAAATTAACTTAAAGTATGTAGTATATCTTATTATGAAATATGAAAAAGAAATGTTTTAATTTCGGTTTTTTTATTCATTAATTTGAATGTTTCGGAAAAAATATTACATTGAATTAACTCCTCCAATCTGGACGATTGACTAAAAAAGAGCAATTATGATTTCAAAGAAGCCACCGTTATGGTGAAATTGGTAGACACGCTACTCTTAGGAAGCAGTGCGACAGCATCTCGGTTCGAGTCCAAGTGGCGGCATGGCATCGTAAAAATTCTCAAAAGGATGCAATAGTTCTATAATGAATAAAGAAATGAATTAAATTTTTGATTTTCATTTCCAAATTTGTAATTGAAGGATTTCAGTTTTTTATGATATTTTCGACTTTAGAGCACATTTTAACTCACATTTCCTTTTTAATAGTTTCCGTTGTAATTACACTTCAGTTGATAACTTTATTAGTCAATGAGATAGTAGGACTATATGATTCATTTGAAAAAGGCATGATAATTACTTTTTTCTGTCTAACAGGATTATTAGTTACTCATTGGATTTATTGGAAACATTTTCCATTAAGTGATCTATATGAATCATTAATCTTCGTTTCTTGAAGTTTCCACATTATTCATATGATTCTTTATTTTAAAAAAAAATAATAATCTAAGTGCAATAATCTCGCCAAGTGCTATTTTGACCCAAGGGTTTGCTACTTTGGGTCTCTTAACGGAAATGCATCAATCCGCAATATTAGTACCCGCCCTCCAATATTAGTGGTTAAATGATGCATGTAAGTATGACAGTCTTGGGTTTTGCAGCTCTTTTATGCGGATCATTGTTATCAATAGCACTTTTAATCATTACATTTCAAAAAGATACAAAAAAAATATAATAAGGATTTTTGATAAAAGAAAACATTTATTAAACAAGTCATTTTTCTTCGGTGAGATTTAATACATGAATGAAAAAGGCAATATTTTACAAAGCGCTTCTCCCCTTTCGGTTCGAAATTATTACAGGTCTCGGTTGATTGAACAACTGGATCATTGGGGTTATTGTGTTATTATTCTAGGATTTATCTTTTTAACCATAGGTATTCTTTCAAGAGCAGCATGGGCCAATGAGGCATGGGGATCATATTGGAATTGGAACCCAAAGGAAACTTGGGCAGTTATCACTTGGACCAGAAGTGAGAGGGAAGACTTTCATAAGTTTGTTGGATTGCATCCCCTTTCAGGACCGTAAACACTAGCTCAACTTCCTTCCCCACTGTTTCACTCGTTCAATCGTCTAAGGCTGTCAGTCCTCTCTCGAGTTCAAGAGTCTAATGTGAGAGGGAAGAATGCTAGCCTTAACTAGTAGTTTGCCAAGAAGGTAAAAAGCATAACAAGAAGTAGTTGTTCTTGGGTTTCATTGCACAGGGAACCGCGCTAGTACTCGACCTTTTGGGAGAGGAAAGTTAAAACGGGTTGGTCATCTATTAGAAGGGGCAGTTTCAACTTCTATTGAAAGCTCAGATACTAATTATTTTTTGTTCTTTCCGCAAGCATAAGCTGGGGAATTGGACGGCTTCAGGACTATCCACAAAACATCTTTACAAGGATTCAGGAGGTAAAGCCGGAGATAGGTCTCTTGAAAGGTATGCCTTGATGAGAAATTTTTCCTCGAGAAGGTCCTGACGGGTTAGTCCAGAGGATAGGCATGAATTCTTCGATTGATCCCTTTATGAGGGAAGGTTCTGACAAGATAGGTTAGGCAAGGTTTGGATAATACACTGTCTTACAGCCTTTCAAGGGTAAGATTCCTTGCTTGCAAACCGGCAGTTGACGTCTTAGTTTCTTGGCTTGCTAGCAGTTTCAGTTAGCAGATATCAATTCCAAGGTAACCGGCAGAAAGAAGTGTTTCTGTGCTGGCGTGCGATTTCGACCTTGAAAGGGAACGACTACCACTTTCAGTCCTCTCAGGAGATCATCATAGGCAACTAGCTTCAAGAATTCGAGAGTTTCTTGCTATCCAGCACGTTAAGTCAAATACCGATTTCAAGTAGAGCGGGGAAGATCTCAAGAGTTAAAAGTGTTTCGAGCAGAAGGGGGGTTAGCTTTCCCAGCGTTAAAGGATACACGCGCTGAAAGTCATAGTTTTCCTGGCTTGAGGTCCCGACCTGTAACATCTAAAAGGTTATGAAATAGCTCGACCATAAGTTATGAAATAGCTTGACTAAAAGGAATTTTGGATGGGAAGAAAGCAAAAAGTTTTACCCTTCTGATATAGATCTAACAGGTAGCCTGCGGTCAACCTCAAAGTAGTCCTGGTGAAAGAGTTAACGGATGGCCGATCGAATGACTACTAGCGCTTTAAGCGATTTCCCCAGTTTCAACCTACAGAGGGGGTTCTTTGTTTGCTCTAGCTCACGGCCCCGACCTTAAACGAATGCTAGCGGTTTAAGATGCTCCTGCTTGAAATCCCAAAGAAAAGCAAATCGAACTTCCGCGTGAGAAGCTAGTGGTATGGCAAAGGTGCTAGACCGGTCAAAAGCATCTAAAGAAGTAGACCTACGAATGAGAAGAGCGGGATACTTGGCGATGAAAAGAGTTAGATTTCAAAGTGAAAAAACATTAAAAGAAGAGCTTGAAAGGAATGGTTTCATTGATGAAAAGGAAGTCAGATATTGATTTATCAAGAATCCCGGCCAGCTATCAATCCATTACCAACCTTACCTTACCTCAGACCTGAAAGAGGAATGCTATGAGGTGCTTTCTGGAGTAGGAACTTACGGGCATTTCAACTCTTTACTCTTATCAACGCCTAGCGAGGCTTCAATCGTGAGATAGCATAACCTTATAGGTACCATATTGGGTGACTTCATAAAATGATAAGGGGCTTCGAAGGTCGGAGATTCATGAGATAGAGGGATGCGTGAACCAGATCGACGAAGATGATCACTTTCAATAAGAATACAGGAGTTCCTTTCTTTGCTTGCCTTGCAGGAGTTTTCTATCAGTAATGAATAGAGTGAAACTCTGATTAAAGCGATAAGGAAGAGTTATCATTTCCAATGGGAAGAAGAGTTTGCTTCAAGAGCTTTCCCAGCCTCAACCTACAGAAGAGGAGCGAAGCAACTTGACCGAAGGGAAGAGGAGTTTATGGGCGGGCTTTTGCTCCCGACCTTTGTACACACCGCCCGTCGCTCCTATCGATTGAATGGTCCACTGAACCTTATCATTTAGAGAAGGAGAAGTCCTTAGCTTCCGTAGGTGAACCTGTTGGAGTATCATTGTCAAAACCTGCTCTACAGAAAGACCAGTGAGTATATCTGTCGCTACAAAGGCGTCCCCTGCCCGTGTCCGGCCCTTTGTGGGTGCTTCCTTGGGTCAACGATGAACCTCGGCGTGAAAAGTGTCAAGGAACATGAATGCGTCAGTGGCTATCCCACCCCGTTGCGTGGAATTAGCGCCTACCTTTAGACTCTTGGCAACAGTCGGCTCTCGCATCGATGAAGAACGTAGAGAAATGTGATACTTGGTGTGAATTGCAGAATCCCGTGAACCATCGATTCTTCGAACGTTGCACCTGAAGCCTTTGATAAGCTATGGAAAAGATACAAGGTCTGGCGAGCGAGCCGGGAACAGCCCAGCTTGAAAATCAGGTGGCCACGTTACCTGAATTATAGTCTGGAGAAGCATCCTCTGCTAGCGAATCCTACCAAGAAAGAAGTGCTTCTTTGCCAACTTCAACCTACAGAGGGGGTTCTTTATTTGCGGAAAGATGAGGATTTAAGAGCTTTCCTACTAGCTTGAAAGGGAAAGATCAGTCTAGGGATCAACCCACAGCGAGAGGTTTGGGCCGCCTTTCCTCATTTTAGTATACCCTTCATAAGATAAGCAATTTACAAGCAGAATTAATCTGTACCGCGACACCATAACAGCGCTTAACTAAGCAGACTCTCCTCCCTAGCAGCGCCCTTATCCTATGGTTTAGGGAGTCGGCGAGGGACAGCGATGAGGGAAAAGGGTAGATAAACTCTTGGATGTTCTTGCCTGATAGAAAGAAGGCTATCTATCTTGGTTTATTGGCACCTAGCGCATCCTCAATCGAAAGATAAACTCTCTTGTGGGGTCATGGGTTTCAAGATAACTTAAAGCCCTATTAATGACCAACGACTAGAGAAATTGAACATGCTAGCTTCTCCAAGCATTGGAAACGGATTAACGTGCTCGCCTGAAAGAAGAGTTCCTTTGTTTGCTTGCTGTCCAACGCTCCTGAAAGAGCTCACTTAGTAGAACTCTCCTATAGGGAGAGCGTAACTTCGTTCCCTAGCAAAACACTAGCTTAACAACGTTCCCTGCTGTTGAACTCTTTCGATTGGGAGTCCAAAAGCTGTTTCCTTGCTTAGTCCTTCTTAGTGCTTTGGGAAGTCAGATATCCGATAGAAAGAGGGGAACTTCAACAAGGTTAGGCGCCAACAACTTAAAAAGCGGGTAAAGAAAACTATAATTTCCATCATTCCCTTATACAATTTAACAGCCTTTTAGCATCGAAACAGGGCAAATTAAACTGATTAAAATCTGCGCTATGGAAAGGATTTTTTACTTTCATCGAGGAAATCTAGGTATCCTTGGTAAAAAGAAGTCTTAGTTATAGTAAGGAATCCGACTTACTGCGAAACGGGGCACCGCCAGTTTTCCTCTATGCAAAAACTCATTAGTGAAAGGCGAAGGTTGGGCAGAGAGATCCTGAAAGGACTAGGCCGGCCGGCTTTTAGAGACTTCCCGTCAATGACCTTGAAATCGTTAGCACTCGTCTTTTTTCCGTGTGAGCAGGCAAAGAATCTATCTCTTCGTTCAGAAAGGTTGGAACAGCTCAGGCAGGACCTTTATTAGCTCTACCATCGGGAGATGAAACATCTCCTTCAACTCCTCTTTCAGGAAGGTCAGAATCTACAGCAAACCCTATCCGCTATCTCTTCTCTTTTAAGCACTGCTAGCAATATCAGACAGACTTCACGCGCTAGTTCCCCAAAAATCAATGATATCTCTGACTTCCCTTGAATGATCGGAACTGCAAGCAAGCCCTGATAGAGTGAAACTTCCCTGTAGAGCTCAACCTATGGCTGGGTCCCTCCAAACACTTTATGAGAATCCCTCTTACGATAACCTGACTTAGCCTAGTGCTACTTAAAGCATGATGTCTTATCTCTTACAAATGAAAGGTGATCAAAAGGTAGTCCTAACGGCCGAGCTGCTTAAAACGATTCCTTCGCTGAGTACGAGACAACTTATGATTTCAATTCGACAGATGACTTTGATAGGCCGGGAGGTGACGTAGTGAAACTCGAATAAACTAAAAGTTAAAAAAGTAGACCGATGAGCGATAAGAGCAGGATTACATTGAGCTTCAACCACCGGTCAGATGGAGTTGGCGAGAGATTAATTGTGACGGCCGAAAGGGTGCTCGACCTTAGTATGAGGTAATGGAAGGGGAGTCGACTCGAAGAGAAGAGGGTATGAATTTTCTTAATAACCCTTCTTGTAGGACAGGATTGGTTGGTCAGACTGAAAGCGCTAATAGCTAATAGCAAAAAGGCGCTCTTTCCTGACTTAATTAGGGGGAAAAAGCCCTTATTGAACCCAAAGAGCTGTAAATGCACCCCCCATGTAGGAGACTTTGATTGTCCTCAATGAAAAGGACATAGAGAAAGCCAAGGGAAAAGTAGAACCAATAGCGCTTGGGGGAAAAGGGGTGGGTAGGCGGGAAAGAAAAACATAGCTTTTTGTCTTTTTTCCCCCCAAAAGCAGGTAAATGCTTGGGTTCCCTCCCAAGAAGTGCTTATTTAAGGTCCTTAGCTTGACTCTTACCTCCAAATAGTAGACAGTAATGACGCGGGAGGTGGCCTGGGGGAGGTGTAGAAATGTGAAGTAGGATCCTCTACCTCCCCAGTACAAGCAGAAGTGGTCGTAAAACGAATCGAGACGGCCACAGAAAAAGTAGAAGAACCTCCAAACAGTATGTGAGGTCCCCCATTTTCATCAAATATCTCAACCTCAGAAACAACATCGAAGGGGGAAATATGGATAGGGGCCTCAAAAGGTGAAGGGAGGACAGGCGCTGAAGGTGGTGCGGGAGGAGGGAAATTGAAATCCACCTTCTTCCCACACAGTTGGAAGGATAGAGTAATTACCTGAACATCAATCACTGCCCTTGTAGTGGCAAGAAACGACCTCCCCAAGATAAGAGGGACCTGGGAGTTCGCATCCATGTCCATAACAATGAAATCACATGGGACGATGAAGTTACCCACCCGAACCGACGTATCTTCCAGGATACCTACAGATTGCCTGACGGAGTAATCTGCTAGCTGTATGAATGTGGTGGTGGGCTTCAGGTGCAGCAGTTTAAGCTTCTTGCAGAGAGAGAGGCATTAAGCTCACTCCGACCCCCAAGTCATAGAGGGCTCTCTCAATCTGCACATCCCCTATGCAGTAAGGAATAGAGAAACTACCAAGATCTTACAACTTAGGTGGGGAGTGACTCTGGAGAATTGCGCTACAAGCCTCTCCAATATGGGCCACGGGTCCTCCCTTGGGGGCACCTTTTTTGGAAAGAAGCTCTCCTAAAAATTATAGGTATGCTGGTGCTTTCTTGAGAGCTTCTAAGAAGGGGGTATCAGCATAAATTCGCCTTAGCACATCCAGAAATCTTATAAATTTAGGCTCAAGCTGAGATAACTTGGTCCAAGCTAACCTCTAGGGTAGGGTACTGGTGGTTGATAGGCGCGAACATGATGTACAGGATTAACCTTCCCAATAGAGCTCGGGTTCTCTTCCCTCTTCTTTCCCCCTGTTCCTCTAGAATGAGGAACTAGAACTACCTCATGGAGAACCATCACCGGGCTCTCCTCTAGTCCCTTTCCCATCGCAGAAATGGCATTGACATGACCTCGGGGGTTAATCTCGGGTTGGCTTAGGAGATGCCCTTGAGGCCGAGACAAGTGGCTCACCTGTTGAGCGATTTGAGCAATCTGGGCATCCATTGTCTTCTAATGGGCGGCCATGGCATCGAGTCTGGAGGTCAGTAAATTGATCAATTTACCAAGACTTTCATTAGTCTTGGTTTGAGTCGCTATGAAGCGCTCCATGAGACTCTCCAGGTAGGACTTAAGTTCAAGAGATGGAGGGGGTGGAGTATAGGGAGCTTTGTTGTGAAAACTAGGTGGTTATGAAAAACTCTGCGGGTAAGGGTTGGGGTTTTTGTAAAGAGGGTTTGGGTGACTCTTCCAACCCTGACCATAGGTAGTGGAGTGCGGGTTATTTTGTGGTGGAGGGTTGAAGTTGTGAAAGGCATTGATGTGTTCAATGCTAGAAGGAGCATTGTAATATTGAGCGGTAGTATGACCCTGTACACAATAGGTCTCACAGTAAACATAGGGCCCCATGGATGGCCTCGCAGAAGCACCTGGTGGGGCAACCACCCTATTAAGTCGCTGTGCCAAGGCATCCACTCTGCTAGCTAAGGGTGTTACAGCGTCTACCTCATGTCTGCCACCGCCCCTCTTAGGGGTGGCTCTCTCGCTTGACCAGTGGTAGTTGTTGGAAGCCATCTCTTCCAACAAGGCCTTTGCTGCGTCAATAGACTTGCCCATCAGAGCGCCCCCCGTTGCAGCATCTACTGAAATTTTCACTGATCGCTCTAACCCATTGTAGAATGTTTGGATTAGCAGCCAGTCAGAATCTCCATGGTGGGGGCATTGCCGCTGGAGGTCTTTAAACCTCTCCCAGGCCTCGTACAGGGACTCTCCATCCTGTTGGGTCAAGGATGTGATGTCCATCCTCAGCTTGGCAATCTTGTCAGGTAGGAAGTATTTGCTAAGGAAGGGCTTTGAGAAAGCCTCCCAGGTGATGAACGAGTTGGGTTTCGCGTTCTACAGCCAGTCATTGGCCCTATCCCTCAGTGAGAATGGGAAGAGCCTCAGTCGAATCGCGTCGGTGGTCACCCTGTTGAGCTTGATGGTGTCACACTTGCAGGGAATTTGCAAAGGTGCACGTTGGGGTTGTCCGAGGGGTGTCTGCCAAACTGGTCCTGCTCCATGAAGGTGATGAGCGCGGGACTGAGTTTGAAGTTGTTAGCTTTGACCGTTGGGTTTCACAATGCACGATGTGATACCCGACGCTTGTGGCAGGGCGTAATCGCGCAACACCCTCTGGTCTTGCCCTGCCATCACTGCTTCTGCTTTTATCCTCCTTCTAGCTTCTCTGCTACCCCTATGTGCTACTGCTTCTATCTCAGGATCCAATGGGATAAGGTCTTAATCCCTTTGACTCCTCCTACACATACAAAAGCAAACACCACCACAACGTAAACAGTTTCTAGCAGAAATAGGAAGAAGTATAAACTAAAACAAAAGGAAAAAAAAAAAAGAAAAGCCTAGTCTAGAGTATTCGAATAGGCTCTAATATTGGAAGGTGTAAGTTCCCCGACAACGGCACTAAAAACTTGTTAGTCTTAAAATGTGTTACCGCAAGTGCACGGTGTAGTAGCTAGCAATCGGAAAGTACGGGTCGTGTCCACAGGGAACTTGCTTCCAACCACTAGAACTAATTTAACTACTCAATCTAGGCAATTACAATTGTGGATTTGGAATTAAACTAGGAGGATGATAATAACTAAAAGCTGAAACGAACAGCAGAATAGTAGACACCTAGGTTAGAATTAACAGCATGATTATGCTAGCTGAACCAATTACTAACCCCATCAGACAATCCCAAGCATGCATCATGAGTAGATAGATTGCCGGTTAAGCCCATCTTCTCCCTCTCTTAAGGGTCGAAAACTAATCCTAGAACTGTAGTCACCTATTTTCATGGAACTAAAGTTGCAGAATTACAAGATCTACAATCTCGAATCTTAATTAGAACCTTAATTATTTTCATATTAAAATTTTAATTGTCTACTAAGCCACGCTAGGTAAAGGTTCCGTCTTTCAATGCCCCGTAAACTAGACTAAAATGGACGAACGCTCTTTTGAGCATTTCATCGAACACCTGGTGTGCATAGTACAAATCATAAATACAGGTATGAGAAAATAAGGGATTGGGGCTAGATTTTAATTCAACTGAACATAATTGGCTTCAATCCCAACCCAAGTTAGGAGATTAGCCACAAACCATACCAACATTCAATAATTCAACCATAAGAGAAATAGGCATGATTCAACTAAAACTCAAGAACAACAACAATGAAAGAGAGAGAGTGTGGGAAAACAAACTTAAATTAATCGACGACTCAAGGTAGATTAAACTTCAAAGTAATGAATTCAGTACCAAAGATGAAAAGCAAAAACTCTGAATGGAGACCTAAAATCGCCTAAAAAGAAGTCTGAGGAAAGAAAACTAAATATCCCACGAAACAACCTCTAAGACCCCGCATTTTCGTTTTCCGTTAAGCTAACTAAATTTCCTTTTTACGTTCTAAATTCGTATTTTTAGTAACTGTATGAGTTAAATTATTATTGATGTGCTTTTTGGAGCTATAATTTTATTAAAAAGGGATTTTTATTGTTATTATTGATTTTAAAGTTAATTCGTGCTGTTTTTGCCCTTAAATTATATCGATAGTTTAATTTAGTCGTTATTCGATTTATTTAGTCGTTTCCCGAATATGCTTAGGATTTCAACCTTAGAATTGGTTTCGAGGGTTATGAAATCGAACCTTGACATATCTGGGAATGAATAGTCGATAGAAGGCCGTATTAGTGATTCGAGTTTAGAGTTCAGGATACGAACTAGACTAACGATGCCAATCACTGATCAGCTTGAGTCAAAAAAAAAAAAAAAAAACATAAGGGGCTGAAGCCCCTTTCTCTATCAGGTGAGAGAGAAACACAAAAAGGAGGTGTGGTTCTCAACCCAGCCACGACCCCAACGCCGAGAGAGAGAAAGAGAGAAGAGGAGGAGGGGGCCGTCCGGCCAGGAAGTGCACCGGCGGCAGCGCAACACCATCCCGGTATGCACGGCGGTGTTCCGACCACCCCAGTGACGGCCGTGAGCCAAAATAGTCAGAGAGAGAGAGAGGGATGAGCGAAGGGAACCCGCCCGGTGGTCCACCAACCAAGCGTAGCCATCACAGAGTGAGAGAGAGATGGGTCGAGCGAGAGCCTTGGTTCGGGGGGGGTTAGGGTTTGAAACCTCCAATGCCACTACTACCGTTCCGATGACTGGTGTGGGTTCAAAATTGACCCTACCGAACAAAGGCTGGAGGTTGGCAGAATGGGTCAGCAGCGACTAGCGAGTGAGGAAGCCAACCGAACCAAACCCTAAGTCGATTTACTAGCTTGGATTTCAGGTGGGTGCTTCTCGCCTCCTAAGCTATTACTATTTTCAAAAATGTTTTTCGGCAGATTGATGTTGCATGTTAAGTTAGGGTTTGTTAAATCCATTAGAAATGTCAAGAAGTGAGCTATTCATGTTGAGGTTCGATTCATTTGGTTGATTTATGCCTGAGATTGTAAATCGATACGAATTATGCGTGTTTAGCTTCAATTCGAATCAATTTAGATGAATCATGCTTGAAATGTTAATTCGAAGTAATTTAAATGTGTTTAGCGTCGATTCGAATCAATGAATGTAAATCATGCTTGAAATGTTAATTCGAAGTAATTTAAATGTGTTTAGCGTCGATTCGAATCAATGGACGTAAATTATGCCTGAAATGTTAATTCTAGGTGATTTATATATGTTTAGCTTCAATTCAAATCAAGTAATGTAAGTTATGCCTGAAATGTTAATTCATAGTGATGTACATATGTTTAGCCTCGATTCGAATCAATATAGTTAATTCATGCTAAGGTTTTAATTCCAAACGAATTATATACGTTTAATGTTAATTCGAATGCATATAGTTAATTCATGCCTAAGTTTTAAATTCGAAACGAATTATGTACGTTTAGCGTTAATTCGAATGCATATAGTTAATTCATGCCTAAGTTTTTAATTCGAAACGAATTATATACGTTTAGCGTTAATTCGAATGCATATAGTTAATTCATGCCTAAGTTTTTAATTCGAAACGAATTATATATGTTTAGCATTAATTCAAATGCATATAGTAACCCATGCCTGAAGATTTAGATTGAAGTGAGCTATACATATTTATGATCGTCTCAAGTACGTATAATTAACTTATGCCTAATTAATAGTTTCGAAACGAAATATGAATGTTTAGAATCGACTTTAGTACATTTAGTTAATACGTACCTGAAAGTTTGGTTCGAAGTAAACTATGCATGTTTAGGATCAAATTTAATATATTTAGTTAACGCATGTTTGTAGGGCTGGCTCAATAAGTGAATGACACGACAAGGGATTGCCTAAGGTTTATTACGTCTTAATGACCTAGAAAGGGTTTAATGATAACCTCGACATAATAAACGAACACCATGAGACCCGTTATGCTCAAAAGGCCTAAATAGGTTTGAATAGTAATTTCGATGCAAGTGATGAATGTTTAGACTCGTATCATGTCTAAGTGACCTTAATGGATTCGAATGGCAACATGGATGTGATCAATGAAAGTTCAGAGTCGTGTTATGCATAAATGACCAAATTAGCCTAAACGGTGAATCGTTTTATGCCTAAATAGAGATTCGATTCATGTTAAGCTTTAAAGATATCAATAAGCATGCTTAATAGAACGATTGAATCGCATTATGTTTAAATGACCATAATAGCCTAAATAGTGAACCGTTTCATGCTTAGTCAGTTTAACCTAACACATTAGACGTCCATTTCAAGTCAATCTCACATGAATGCTTAAATGTATATATATATGTATATACATGTGCATGGTTATAACTGTTTGCTGCAGCGCTTTGATAATCGCTAGTTATTTAATTGGTAAATCCGGCATTAGTAAGTTGCGTAAGTTATGTATTGCTTTCCAGTATATCATGATGACTAGGATGCTAGATTATGAAATTGAAACCAAGATGGTAGTTGGATGGTTTGAGGAAGAACTACGAGTGGTTCAAGGTCCTTGTGGTACGGTGCTTGTGAGGAGGGAGCATGGGTTGTGAATTAACCGCAATCGTGTGGATTGCGAGGCCATATGTGGCTCATGGTGATGAATTGATTATGAAGTGCTTGAATGTGATACATGTGGACCCCTTTCCCTTCCATATCCTCAAGTTACATTAGGTTCATAAGGGTGAAATTTTCAAAGAAGGGTTTCATGTTTTGAAATAATAGTAGCCACAAATATTAGTGCATGATGGCATATTTTTACCTAAATGAATACAGTTTTGGGAGTGAACCTGCTTGAATGGGGGAATCCTAAAGAGTTTTACAAAGGCGTGAGTTGCATAATAAAGAATTTTGCTGTGAGAGGCAGCAAACTTATTGGTCATTATGACCAGTTTAAATGGCTAAGATAAGTGCTTAGGGACAATAGATGGGAGTGAACCTGCTTAAACTGGGGAATCCCTAGCCTAGGGAGTAATCCCTAGAGACCCTGACGAGGGTTAAGGTCCAAAGTTAGTTGCCATCCCGGGAGTAAGAGCTTAGTGTGAGTTAATCTCACTGGGATTGAGTGTAGATCTCTCCCAACCAGCACTTTATGATGATCTTATGCGCAGAGTAGTTTCTTATTAAATAAAAAAAGCAGTTGGTGTTTCGCCTTTTAAGTATTTCAGAAAGAAAGTTTTTAAGGGTCATTATGAGACCAAGATGAAAGAGATTCTTTTAAAAGAACATGAGCCTCAAGAGGCTAAGAAAAGAGTTTTTTATGAGCCTCAAGAGGCTAAATGAAGTGTTTTCAATAAAAGAAAGAAGGCTTCCTATGTATGACATGTGCATGTTCTAAGTATAACTTATGAATGAGATGCTAAGTAAGATACGAATATGAAAAGTAAGTCTTATGAGCGTATTTCATGCATACCATATGCATGAGAATTGATTGAGACTTGAAATGTGCGTATCTTATGCATACCATATGAATGAAATGCCAGGAAAAAGTATGATTCTGAAAATAAATAACCTTATTTGCACATCATATGAATAGGGTTTCATGCATAGTTCGAATAGAATGCTAAGAAGTTATGTTTATGAAAAAGAAAGCCTCTGTGCTTAACCTCGCCGTTTGCGTAAGTGTTTGACCGCTTGTTAGTAAAGAAGTTAGGTCACTTAGAAACCTAGAAATGTGTGAGTGCTTAAAGTGAAGTTTATGATTAGTGATATTTCCATAAGAATTTTATGAATGCCTAATATGATAGTAGAGTATGGAAACATGATATATGACTAGTAAAGATAGTATTACCTGCAACGGTTTTGGTTTTAAGGGAGTTGGGGAACACTCACTGAGCGTGTGGTTACTCATCCCACTACTCTTTCCCCCTTTTTCCCCAGGTTTTCTTTATAACAGGAAAAAGTTGAATCAGCTATGTCAAGACGGAATCTGTTCATGCTTGTAAGATGTCGTTTGCACTCATTTGAGGGGATCTTACATGTTTAATGAAGTCACGTTATGTATTCTCAGTTTGAAATGTTTATAAAGGGGTATTCTAAGTTCATGTAATGCATATTGTTTATGAATCGCTCTGTACGGTCTTATAAGCCAACCATCTAGTCAGTCATATGTCTTTGGGTTAAAGTTAGCTATATTTTAGGATGTAAACCCCAATACTCTGGTTGTATGAACCGTTGAGTTGTATCTTCCATTTCCTCTTTATTCATGAATTAATCTGGTTGGTGTACTCCGAGCGAGTGGCTCGTTGAGTTATGAACTCCGGCGTGTGGCCGTTGAGCTTCTTTTAAATGTTCTACGCTTCCGTTAAATTGCAGAGATTTATTATAAGGCTTATAGCCTGGCAACAGTCAGTTTTTAGGGGAAACTGCATTAAATTGCAGAGATTTATTATAAGGCTTATAGCTTGGTAACGGTCAGTTTTTAGGGGAAACTCTGTCCGTTTCATCCCAGAATTTAGGTAGAAAGTTAAGAAAACGTAACGCTTTCGGCCCTAGGGGCTGGGGGTGTTACACAACCCCGGCGGAGTTTTAAGTCGTGAAAGCGAAAAGGGGGAGGCACAGTGGGACCGTGCCAAACAACTGGCACAATCGGCCCGATAACTGGCACAATCGGCCCGGGTTGACCACGTGGCACGGTCAGACTGTGCCACTTGACTGGCCAGCTGGTTGTGCCGGTTTTCCGTAGCTCAGCTGTGCCTCCCAGCATGGGGCACCTGTGTTTGATCCTGGGGACTTATGTGCGATGTTGAGCGACCTTTTTTGCAGCTTTAAACTCGCCTCCTTAGCACTCCTTTCTGTTAAATATTGGCCATCTTTCCGTTCCTTCGACAAAGTCCCTAAAATACGAAAAGATGCTATATGAATAAAATGTGCGCTAAAGGAGGCCGACTTGACCCTCTCTTAACACGATTGAACGTGAAAACGCGGGAGAAAATAAGTCAAATAGGGGCTAAAATAGGGTCGAAATAGAGGTTTATCAGCGCTAGAATGGGATGTGGGAGAAGGTTCCATTCTCCTTGGTTGCTCCAATGGTCATGAATGCGTTTTTTCCAATTCGGTTAAAGGCACATATTGGGTAGCAAATATGAGAAGTGGAGACGGTTCCACCCATCTATCAAGCCAAAACCGAGTAGCACGTCCGTCTCCCACCACCATGCCCACGTTCTCCTTCATGCGCCAGATGTTCTCCATGAGCCCTATCCATGTGTTGGAATGCCGTGGCAAATAGGTTGTAGCGGGCGCTTGTCAGTGGATAAGCTCTTTGCCTCCATAGTACTTAAAGGATAAAACCCTAGCCCACACCCTATCGGGCTCCACCACCATCCTTCGTCCAAGCTTTACTAGGGAGGTTGCATTGAGGGCCCTCATTGATGGTAATCCTAGCCCAACCGCTCTCTTATGCCCCATGAAAATCTACGTATTTTGAGGTCCACCTCATTACATGTTGATCTAGGTAAACGGCGTTTGCATTACGTGCACTGGAATGGCGCAGATCATCACTTGAATAAGCGTTAGTCGTCCCGCTAGCGATAAGCATTTGCTTTTCCAACCTGCCATATGCTTATCAATCCTTTCAACCATGGCTTGGTATGTACCATGATTGACCTTCCTGTGTAGCGTCGAAGCTCCTAGTTAACACCCCGGATCCTCCATGCTTGAGATTTCTAGCACTATACAAATATTTTCAATCTGCCGAGGATTAGTATTAGCAGGGAAGAAAACACTGGATTTTGCGCCACTAACCTTTTGCCCCGAGGCCTTACAAAATTCATTCAGGTAATTTTTGACAATTTGCGCCTATTCAACTGAGGCCTCGGCGAAACATACAACATCGTCCGCAGATAGGAGGCTTGGAATTCTTAGTTTATTTCGGCTTATTGGAAGTGGGCACCACCTTCCCATTACGATTTTCGTTTTGACTAATTGGGATAACCTTTCCATGCAAGCCACAAAAAGGTAAGGTGATAGTGGGTCCCCCCGTCAAATGCCTCTCGTTGGGCAAAATTTCTCTTTGGGTTCCCTATTCCATAATATATTGAGGGAGCAGGTTATTACATAGCACATTATCACCTGAATAAGCCACGCGGGCAAATGCATATCTTCCAGAGTTTCTTTAATAAACCCTCACTTGAGCTTGTCGTGCGCTTTTTTGAGATCAATTTTTATTGCCATCCACCCTTTCTTCCCTTTTATGGATAGCATGAAGTAGATAATTTCTTGAGTGACCACTATGTTGTCTCCGATTTGCCTTCCTGGCACAAAGCTGGACCATAGTAGGGATATCAAAAGTGGCAGAACTGTTTTTAGTATGTTCACTATGTATTTCGTCACTAGCTTATAGACCACATTGCGTAATCCAACTGGTTTGAACTGCGTAACAGTTTGCGAATCGCTGATCTTTGGTATGAGAGATATAAATATATCCTTAAGGCCCACAGGCATCTCCCGTCCCCCCAAGGCATCGAGAACCGCCTTGCATGTTGAAGTTCCTTTTAGTGGCCAGTATCGCTGAAAAAAGTGAGCATGGTACCCATTTGGTCCTAAGGCCTTTAAAGCCGCCATTGCCTTGAGTGCCTCACTTACGTGCTGGGTTGTGAACGGTTCACTAGATCCTGCATTTGTTTAGTTGTTAGGTGTGGGAATAAATCCTGATTCAGTCCCTGTTCCGCTTCCTAGGGTTAAATATCTGTATACAGCACCTTGAAAAACTCCTTGACCATGTCCTATACCGATTCTGGGTCAGTGATCCATTGTGTTTCAATATGGTTAAACTTACACCGAATTACCGCATTAGTGTGGAAATAGCCGGTGTTTCTGTCGCCATCCTAGATTACCTCCACCCTCGATTTCTGCATCCAGAAGGTTTCAATATGATCTAGGACTTCCCTCAGTTGTCCTTTGGGCTTTATATCTAATTTTAGTAAGTAGCAAATACACCCCTTGTTTAACTTCCGTTGAATGCCTTGAATTCATCCCCGGAGCTTTCTTTTCCTTGTAAACAAGTTACTGAACACCTCTTTGTTCCACATGCTTAAGTTGCTCGATAACGATTGAAGTGTAAGCACGATTGTAGTATTATCATTCCAATTCTCCCGTAATGTGCTCTGAAAGTCGCCATGGGAAGTCCATGCCATTTGGAACTGAAATGGCTTTGGTCTATAGAAAATTGGGTAAAGCCCCTCGTGCTCACTGGCAACAGTAGATGGTCAGAATAATTTTGAAGGAGGTGCTGCACTGCTCCCTGCTGAAAGCGAGTTCGCCACTCCATGTTACAGAGAGCCCAATTGAGATGCGCACATTTTTTAGTTGACTCGTTATTACCTTTGATCTAAGTGAATTGGTGCCTAGAGAATCCCAGGTCGATAAACGCATTATTTTCTATTTAGTGCTTGAACCGGTCACATCGCCTGAGCATTTCAATGCCTCTATGATTCTATTCTACTAGGTTGATAGTGTCATTAAAATCCCCCACAAGTGGCCAAGGGTGGCGTACAGTAGCGCCAAACTGCTGAATTTTTGCTCAGAATGTCTCTTTTTCTTAGTGGTAGGGCTTGCATAGACTGCTGTAAATATCCAACACATTTGTTGTCCCTTGGTCACCCACGTTGTGATAAATTATTCTCATGACTGGATGATCTCAATATCGACATCTTGAGAATCCCATAGTATCCATATCCCCCCTAGAACCCGCGAGCTTCTCCGCGATACTAGCGGTCGTATCTGCTCCTCCAGTAAACCTCTTTGGCTCTGTCTCCATTAATGTGAGTTTCTAATAAGGGTACAAGTTGAGGCTTATAAATCCTAATCTGTTCGCAGAAAAAGCTTATTACCCGCCCCATAGATATTACATACCAGGATTCGTTTATCCTGACTTGGTTCCCCTCTTAGGAGGGTCGTGTCATGCTCCTCATAATTAGGATTCATAATAACACCATCCAGTTGGGTGACCACTATCCGGTTATTGTGCATTGGGTAACTTGCCCTCGCGATTTCCTACAGAGGGAACATGTGGTATGTGCACCTGTTCTCCCCCTCCTTCCATCATCGCAGTGGTACTAGTCAATGTGTCTAGCCTTGCTCGCCCTTGAATCGGTGCACCCGTTGCGTATAACGGTCTAGGGCGGGCTCCACTTACAGATATGCACACTCTGCCCTATGGTGCTAGATTTACCCCCTCCACTCCAGTGCTGGTTGGCGGAGGTTATTCGATGTGTCATTGCACGAGATAATGGTAAGGCTCCCTACAGTTCCCGAGCCCCTAGTGCGTCTCCCATCTCTTGGCCTCTTACTCCTCTAATGTTTGTATTTCTTTCGCTACCATTAGCTATGATGACATTCCTTTCAAATTGGGCCTCATAGACTTGCTCTAGTGCCCTCTATGGCATCAGAACCCTGCTTTGGGTTATTATCTCTTTGGGTGTGCTTCTGATTCCTGATTTACACTCTGAGCAGTCCGCTTTCTCCTTTGAACTGTTAGCACTGGTGCCTTAATCATCACTCGTTTAGTAGTAGCCTCGGGACTTTCCGTGCATTTATGGTTCCCGTTCCCCACCATCAGGGTTGTCCTCTGGGTTGTCCTTAGCGAGCACCCGAAATTTGGAGCCCCCACTCTATTATCGAGGCATTACCTCTGGTCGTGTGTACATTAATCTTTTACATTGTGGCCTGTAGACCCCATCTTGATTTGCCCCGGCTGGCTCTTCTCGGTTTTCCCAACTTGAGTGGCGTCACGAGGAACTCTGGCTTTGTTTTCTGTTCCTTCTTCGCGGTTTACGCACCATCATCCCTGTACCATATGTTGCTTCCTCCTGAGTTGGATGGTGTTCCTGATTCTGAGTTTGTTCTGGTTGGCCCTGCGCTTGTTCCGTATCTGGAACAGGTGCCTGTAGAGGGCACATGTGCTCTCTATGACCCTATTTCCTACATCCGAAGCAAATCATTTGGAGCCTTTTGTATTATATCCGCCCATTCAGATGAAATTTTGACAATAGGGGCTTTGTCAGATCTACCTCCATGAATAGTTAGGTGAATTGTCCCATTTCCACATTAGCGGTGGTGTTGTCAAGTTTTAAGACTTTACTAATCTTACTGTCGATCTTATTAAGCAAGAAGTGCTTATTGAAGTATTCAACCTCTAGTTTCAGAATTCGCACCCATGCAGTCAGTTTTGTAATTTTATCTTCCTCAGGCACAAAATTTGGCACCCACTCTCTGATAACTAGGTATTTATCCCCTATCATCCATGGTCCATCCACAACTACATGTTCATAATCCTCCTTATTTGTGAATCTCATCACTTATTAATCAAAGCCTATGTCAATGAGGGGAAAGCCACCTTTTAGTGCTCATTTCATTTTGAGTCGCTTCTATAGTTGCATGTAGCCTACACGTTTATCAAATAGTTTCACAATCAGTCCATCCTTCCAAGGTTCTCTGAGCATTTGTTTTTCTTGTGCCGTAGGGAGAATTGTGGGGCATGTAGGGTCCTCTTCAGCTGGTGGTTCATCATCCTCTGACATATCATCATACTCCCGTGGTTCCTGTTCAACCATCAATTATGATATTTTACACCCTTTTATTATCTAATAATTGCTAAAAATAAATTATTAATTTAGGATTTTAATATTATTTTATTTGTTTTGTAGGAATTGGAAAACTTGTGGAAAAATAAATGATTTGTTTAAGTAGATCAGATTTTTGGTGTTAAAGAAGGAAGGAGGAAGAAATGGACAAGCAAGTTTTAGGCTAAGCTTACTTTACTTTCTTTCTTTCCCTCTTCGGCCAGACCAAAGCCCAATGGTCCAAATGCCACTCCAGCAGTCGAATACCAAAGCCTGCCTTCTTCCTTCTCAGACCTGTCCACTCCTCCATCTTTTCTTCTTCTTCTTTGGCTCATAACCCAGAATTCGAAAAATTTCAGTGGCAGTTCTTCTTCTAGTTTAGCCATAGCTGTCTCTCCTTCTCTCTCTCCTTCTTTAATCACTAACATTCATTGTTTCATCAACTCATCCATCTGTTACATTCATCAGTACACTCATCATCATCCCGGTTTGGTTGTTACAAATAGTAAATGAGGGGCCATGAATTCAAGTTTAATGGGGGCAATTAAGTGGTTGCAGGACGGCATTTTGAGGGCCTTCAAAGGTGTTCAAAGGGAGCAGAATCGAGGGGAGGAGGAGAGAAGTAGATTAGTGTTCTAAGTTCTTCATTATTTTCGTTCTATTCGATTCTCAGCTATAGGTTTTAATTTATCGAATTCGAGTGTAATTCGCATCTGGGATTGTTGAATCCAAATTGAACTTCTGAAATGTGGTCTGGAATAATATTCAGTTTAGGCTAAAACCTGATGTAATTCAATGAACTCGAATCACTTTCTTCTCTACCGTGATTCTGGTATTGCTGTCGTGAGTTTTGTTATTTAGGCATATGGGTTTGTTCACTGTGTGAAGACTCCTCTAAGTTCTGTTCTTCCCCGTTTTCTATGGCTCCTAATGCTCGATTTTAAGGCTTAAGTTGATTGTCCAGCCTCAAGTTCTTTACTGGCCGTTCAACCTCTTAATCTGAGCGTTGCAAGATCTCGGCTCTCGTTACCAAGTTCCTCGATTTTATTTGTGAGTTTTCTTTGGTGCACTAGGGAGTTTGCATTGAGTGTTGGGCTGATAATGTTATTACTTTCTGCACAACACATAATCCTCTTGGTGTTAGTGTTCGGTGTTTTCCTTAGTCATTATTTCAAATAACTTATAAGGCTAGTTCAATAAATTTACAACAGTTTATTTTTCTTAGTTTATTTTAGCATAGAAAATTTATTCTTCTAGTGTGTCCCAAACTCATATACTATCTCCATGGATCGACACTTCGAGTATTGCAATGGTAAATCGTATACCTGCGAAACTACAACAGTTCCCACATAGGGTTTTCCCTCATTTCCATATGCAGGCTGGGATTATTCCTCTGCAGTGTATCACGATACAATGCTGCAAATGAAGCCCCCATACATCTCACCTTTCGGCATCTCGAGGATCCACGGGGAACGAAGGTCCATGTTTTCGTCGAGCTTAACGTCCCCTGTCCGATCACCTTGAATTCGATGTCACATGGTTTGTTTCATCTTCTTCGTGGTTCGGTTTGGTTGAATAATATCTGCCGTCCCAGGATTCTCTTAGTTCACGTGTGCGCCTCTCCACGCAACACCATGCCCCATCGTCGTGTATGACGGGGCCTCGCCCATGATGGGGTCTCCTCAGTTCACTATCGGCATCGCTAGGGTTCCCCCCATCGCTACCACCTCCCGCCATACGTCCTCCTTGTGCGCTATCCCTAGGGTTTTCGTCCCTAGGGTTTTCATTCTATATTGGAACTAAAAGTTTTAGCGAGAGCAAAAAAATACCCTCAATCCCTTTTATATGAGCATAAGATAGTGTAACTAGGATCCATATCACGTTGATACCAATGAATCACCCAACTGA